>VZQC01012167.1:2330622-2348241 GCA_009823505.1 Rhizomys pruinosus
AAGAAAATCCCTCAGATCCGAGGGTCAAAATCCTCATCATCATGGTTCTCCCACACATCTCCATCCCAGATTTCAGGGATTCCAACCCTTTCCCCACAAGTGCTCTCACTTTAACTCTGACACTCTTTCGTCGCTGGGAATTAAATTTTCCGTTGTAAATCAGCCACCGTATATAATAAGGCTCCAGCTTGATTTTCTGCTGCTTTAGCTCTTTGGCGACTGGAGAGAAGATTCTCTCTCCAGAGCACACTTGGAACCTTTAAAACTGTTGTTTCGAATCCGGAGCTGGTCATTTTTTATCACCGAGCTCCATACTTTTCCTCTATCAGTTTATCCCAGCATGCTGAGGAGCAACAAGGCAACATCATATCTTTTCCTGATTTTTTCCGCAAATTCTCTGAACGTTTTATATTAAGAGTCTAAATTCCTTGCTTCCAAAAGAAGTGAGTTAGGTGAGTCAAAAATGATCTATCCTTCATAATTAGTTCTAAAATAGTCTGCACCAAGGTTATCTATTCCTCTTCATGCCACCAGGAGTACCTTCAGTAATCTAGGCTTTACTGGGTTGGAGAGCTGGCTCCAGAACTCCAAGCCCACTAAAGAAATCCATCTTTCAATCTCTTTCTCTAGAACACCACTTTTGGTACCAAACTCTGTATTATTAGGGTTCTCTAAGAAACAGAGCAAAGTATGAGTATATATAGTATATACGGTATTATTGATTGCTCACGGTGACGGAGCTCAACAGTAGCGCCCAAACTGGGGAGGCCGGGAATCCAGGAAACCTGCTCAGTCCGCAAGCGCTGGATGCTCAGGATCCCAGTCTGTGCTGAAGGCCGAATGGCTTCCAGGAGATCTGCGGTTCAGTACACGCTGGGATCCGAAAAGGTTGATCACAGCAGCAAGACAAACTCACCAGATGAGAGAAGGCCAGCCGCAGGAGGAAAAAAAATGGGACCAGCTCCCGCTGCTGTGGCCTTAAATACTGCCTGCCGGCAGAAGGTAACACCCACATTTGGGGTGGGCCATCCGGGTTGAGGTGGTCCAATCAGAAGACCCTTTTCTCTTATTTGTTCCTTAGTCCAGTCAAGTTGACACCCAGGATTAACCATCACACAAGGATAAAGAAATTTCATGCTGATAATGATATCAACTCATTTAGAGGCTGTGTCACCATTTATACCTAAAGATAGAACTTCAAAACAGTGAAACACCATCAGACAGACCTGTAAGGAAAAGGAGGAAACCCTCAACTCAGATTTCATTTTTTTTCCACACTCAGATTTCAATACAGTCCCTTCAACACAGTGCCTAGAAGATCAGTTCAAGAGAGTGGAGACTTAACAGTGCTGTCAACCAGCATGGTCTGAGTGACAGATCCCCTATGACGGAGAATGCCCAAATCTTTCACTTGATCAAGGCTTGTTAACCAAGATATATATTGAATCATAACATAAGTCTCAATAAGAGGTTTCAAGACACTCAAAGACTGCTTTCCAACCACAATGGAATTGAATTAGAAATCAGCAACTGAGAGACCTTTGAGTAAGCCTCAAGTATTTAGAAACTAAAGAAGTCATTGGTAAATAACCCATGGTCAAAGAAGGAAGCAAAAAGGAACCTAGGGGTCGGGGATTTAGCTCAGTGGCAGAGCGTTTGCCTAGCAAGCGCAAGGCTCTGGGTTCGGTCCTCAGCTCTGAAAAAAAAAAAGACAAAATTTAAAAAAAGGAACCTAGAGAGTATTATGAGCTGAATGAAAATGAAAAAAGTACCTATCAGAAACTGTGAGATGCTATTAATGACATTCTCAAGGGGAAAGTTTAAAAGAAGGACCTGAAATTGATGATCTTTGTTTTTGCATTAAGAGAGATTGAAGAACTTGGTGTGGTGGTACATACACACAGTTCTAGCCCTTGGGAGGTAGAGCCAGGAGCATTGTGAATTTGAGGCTAGCCCATGCTATATAGCAAGATCCTGACTCAAAAGAGAAAAAAAGAAAAATAGTTATAAAGGAGAAACAAAACAAACTCTACATATAAGAAAGAAAATGAAAATGAGAAAGAGTTAAAAATAGAAAGAAACAGAGTGGAAATCAAGAAAAAATATGGCCAGAGAGACAATTAAGAAAATCCAGAAAAGCAGAAGACAGTTATTTAAACACATGAATAAAGTTTACAAACCTTTGTACAGAGTGAATAGGAAAAAGATGATGAAGAACAAGGAAGACAACCTCACTAGAAGTTGCATGCTGCTTAAAATATAAGCAAATAACACATAAACCTTGATGCCAATGTGCTTGGTATTACATAACACCTTTGAAGACACAAATTAGCAATGCTTGCTAATTAAAAATGAAATAATGTGGAAGTGGGGAGATGGCTCACTGGATAAAGCACTGGCTACACAAGCTCCCATGTAAAATCCAGGTGAATGTGGCAGCCCACCTGAAATCTCAGGCAGAGGCAGGGGATCCCCAGGGCAAGCTGCCAGGTGGACTAGCCAAGTCAGGGAGCACCAGGCTCAGAGAGAGACCCCGCCTCAGTGAGTGGAGACTGACCTTGGAAGACATATATGCACACACAAGAACACTCACATACATGCAAACATCCAGACACATGTGCATAAATACATACAAATTCATGCAAAATCTTAAATAATTTCATCTATTATGTTACCTGTATCTATTATGTAAATAAATTTATAATTAAATACTTCTCCACAATGAAAATGTCAAACCAAAATGGCTTTTACTAGTGACGTCTATCAAATGAGCAAGGAAGAAATGAGACTGTTGTCACACAAATACTGTTTTTTTTTTTTTTTTTTTTTTTTTTCGGTATTTTTGAGACAGGGTTTCCCTTTAGTCCCAGTTGGCCTGGAGCTTACTCTGTAGACCAGGCTGGCTTTGAACTCACAGAGATCCTCCTGCCTCTGCCTCCCAAGTGCTAGGATTAAAAGCGTGAACCACCACACTGGGCTAAAAATACTGTTTTAAGTTGGCAAGATAGACTACTTCTTGATTCAGTTTTGGAGACCAGCACCTTCCTGATATTATGAGGAAATGACAGACTAGTTTCCTTTATGAAAATAGATGCAAGACTTTAAGCAAAGTTCTGGCAAGTTGAATGAAATCATGTGTAACAAGGTTAGACCATGTTCTTGTATGACTCATCTTGATTTAATGCTAGAAAAATTAATATTATACTCACCATTAAGCTGAGAAAACAAAACTGGTTATTTATGGGTCATCTCTTTCTCTGCCTTATCATCCAACAGCCGTTCCTACAGGAGTAATTTCCAGCAGGAGGAAGTGAAGGGATTTCCTATGTGTCGTACAGACACCCAGGGAAAGGCCTGATCCAACATCGACAATCGGCTGCTTCTGTTCTGAGATTGGGAGTTAGCTAGCATGAGTTCACTCTGTTTCCATTTCTTATTGCTATAGTGACTCTAGTTGAGGTGATCAGACAAGAAAAACAAATACAAGATAATCAGGCCAGAAAACAGGAAGGCAAACCGCCCTCATTAACAAATGATGTGGTTGTTTATGTTGAAAGTCTGGGATGCAGCTCTGGGGCTGAGGATCTTATCTAGCATGCACAAAGTTCAGGGGTCCGTCCTCAGGACCACAAAGAAAGTCTGATGAACTTTACATAAAACTCTCAGAACAAATAAGATTAGCAAGTGATGGGATATAGAATCAATACATAGATTCTGATTATATTTATAATATATTTTTAAAAACCTACAGATTGGACTCTAGAGATGCCTTTTTTGATAGTCATATACTTTTATTTGCTCTATAGTTTTGTATTCTTGTCACTTAAAAGAATGAGGAGAAAAAGGATATCTGTAGACAACAGCTTTCAAATTTCTTTTTTTTTCCCAAAGCCAATTTTTAAATGAAAGCTTTGTGCGTTTCATACAACATTTCCCACTCAAATCGAGACCCACTCCCCCTTCTGTGCCCCCCACCCCACCAGAGCTCATGCATTCTGTCATGCATGTTTTTCATCTTTTTCTCAGTTTCTTAAAATTTTCGATGCAGAAGTTTACTGTTTCAGGCAAAAGTTCACTGTTTCAATCAGTTCTTTGACCCAGTCTTTTTATTTTTATTTTTTTTATTTAAAAAAATTTTCTTTAATTAATTTTATTTATTTCTGTATGTGTATGAATGTACTGTCTGCATGCAAGTTTGTGCACCCATGTCGTGCAATGCCACGGAGGTCAGAAGAGGGTGTCGGATTCCCCTGGAACTGGAGTTCTCCTGGAATTGGAGCTTCAGACGGTTCTCAGCCGCCATGTGGGTGCTGGGGATCGAACCTGGGTCCTCTGTAAGAGCGGTCGGCGCTCTTAACCGCTAGGCTATCTCTTCAGCCCCTGACCCACTCTTTTTGTTGTTGTTGTTGTTCCTTCCAATTTTCATCACTCCAAAATATGCATATATGCATTCCACACATATATCAAGATTATGATGTCATAGGTTTTAGCATCTTCAGCTTATGATTTCTTATTTATTTATTTATTTTCTTTATTAGGCTGAAAGATGTCATGTTTTCCTTAAGGAATTGTTTGAAGGCTCCTTTTTGGCAAGCCCAAACAACCATCAGTTCTGCCCTTGCACTCCACACTGGGGTCTTCTCTTCCTGTGGTCACCAAATGAGGCCCAGTAAGCACCACGTCCTGTCTTGATCTTCCTGTACTGGTCTCCATGATACACCCTGGGATAGTCCAACAATGGCAGTCTATACTCTGAAGAGGCTGAATCCACAGTAGTTGCTCAGTCCACAGCTGGATGTCTCAGCAGTGCCCATCTGGCACTGAAGGTTTGGAGAATTAGAGATGCCTTTTAAATTTATTTTTTGTTGGCATGCATGTGTGTGTGTGTGTGTGTGTGTGTTTGTGTGTGTGTGTGCATGCGTGTGTGTGTGCATGTATGGTGTGTGTGTGCATGTGTGTGTGTGTGTGTGTGTATTGTGTGTGTGTGTAAGGTGTGTGTGTGTGTGTGTGTGTGTGTGTGTGTGCCACAGCCTGCAAGTGGAGATCAGAGGCCATCTTGCAGGAGTCAATTCTCTCCTTCAATAGTGATCGAACTCAGCTTGTCAGGCTTAGCAGCAAGCACCTTTACCCATTTCCCCAGCTGGTGATATCCTTTATAATCGCATGAACTATTAAATATGTGAGAATAAATATGGCAGAGTTGTGCATAATGAAATGTGACAATTACTATTTACATGTCACCTCTTCTCAAGCTGCTGCATGAACTTAGTGTAGTCCCAAAGTATTCTCTCTCTCTCTCCCTCTCTCTCTCCTCTTTTTATCTTGCTTTGTTTTTGTTTTTGAGATAGTATTTTGCTATGTACTCCTAGCTAGCCTGGCACTCTCCATGTAGCCCAGACTGGCCTCAAACATACAATTTTCCTGCCTTTCCTTCCAGAATGATGGGATTACAGGCTTGTGTCACCACTCTTAGAAGCATTTAAAATTTTTTTAAATTAATTTTATTTACTTCTGTATGTGAATGAATGTACTGTCTGCATGCAAGTTTGTGCACCCGTGTCGTGCAATGCTGCGGAGGTCAGAAGAGAGTATTGGATTTCCCTGGAACTGGAGTTCTCCTGGAATTGGAGTTTCAGACAGTTCTCAGCCACCATGTGGGTGCTGGGGATCAAACCCGGGTCCTCTGTAAGAGCGGTCAGTGCTTTTAACCTCTAGGCCATCTCTCCAGCCCCAGAAGCATTTTTGACATTTGCTGAACTCATACAAGATTCCTCTGGGAATGTAAAGGACTTAGACTAGCTAAGACAGAGTAGAAAGTGAAGATTAGCATTATATAATCTCAAGATCTTTCTTTAAATTAGCAGTAGTCAACTCAGTGCAGTATTGGCTTGAAAAAGACAAATGTGTGAGATGAAATAGGCTTAAGAATATACTCAGAGATGTGGACACCTTGGCTGAAGAGGAGAGAAAGGCTAATTCCTCCTAATAACTGATGCTGAGACTTTAACTCAGTCACATATAAAAAAATTAACTGAAAGCAAATCCCCAACCTGAACGTATTACCCAATTGCCCAAAACTCATAACCAGAAAATAGGAGAGAAGTTTTATGGTGGAGTTTTAAGCAAATATTTTATACATACAACCACAGACCTGTGGTCCATGAAATAATGTATTGACTAATTGAACTTCATCGAAAGTGAGAAAATTTCTGATCTTCCAAAAACATTCTTGCAAGGGTGAGAAGAAGGCTGGAATAAATACTTAGAATGTCTACCCAGGGAAGAGGGACAGCTGTGACAACTCAGAGCTTAGAAAACAATTTAACTTAAAATCAAGTAAACACTGCTTTGAAGAGACTTCCTCAGAGGTAACACATGAGCAGTAGAAGAGCATGAAAAGATATTCGATTCCATCAGTATGTGGGAACCATAAATTAAAAACATATAGACACCAGGGGCTGAAGAGATGGCTTAATGGTTAAGAGCATTGACTTTTAACTGGGTTCATTTCCCTGCATCCCCATGGTGGCTAACAAACATGTGTAACTCCACTTTCTGGGGAATCTGGTGCCCCCTCTGGCCTCTGCAGGCATTGCACACATGTAGTACATATAGGTACATGCAGGCAAAAAACTCATGCACATAAAAATAAGTAAAAAACCATACTGACATCAGACACACACACAAAATGTGTGCCTTAGAAAGGCTGACCTCAGCCAGGGTTACTGGGGATATGGACCCATGGGAACTTCCTCCTACCTCATATGGAGCCTGAAATGCTAAGTCATGTTGGAAAAGAGTTGGCAGCCATTCCATTCCACCTGAGAGAAATGGTGTATGTGACATTTGTCTGGATAGACTGGGGCACAGATTTTTGCAGCTAGTAACTGCTGGCCAGACGCAGCTCACACATCAGCTTCAGGGAGTGGGGCATTGTGGGACACACACAGTGGAGGATGACTCAGTAATAGAAAATAAGTAGATGCTCCCCGTGTGCTGCCATGTGCCACAGCGTGACAGATTTCAAAAGGACTGTGCTGAGTGAAAGAAGCAGACACACAAGCTGAGTTTATTTATGTCTGTGGGGACAGAAAGCAGGTCTGTGGGTGGTGTGAATGGCGACAAGAAAAGCAGGTGTTATGGGACCCAAGGACAGGACACCTTTATTGAGGAGGTGAGGAGGATGTTTCATTATATTGAATGTAGAGATGGTCTCAGTGTGTGTGTGTGTGTGTGTGTGTGTGTGTGTGTGTGTGTGTGTAATGCTCTTAAACATATATAGGGCATCACATGTCCATTTTATGAAAGAACAGTGCCACCCACACAACAAAACTATTCCCCTGGACTTCCCAGAACACCCACAAAGTCTTCGCTGATGAACCTGTTCTGGGTAGTTGACTTACCTCTGCTTTGTCGTAGTTGCTGTGTCCTGAGTGACAGGGCAGTCTACATCGCAGATGCCACGCTCTGGCTCGGGCTTATTCTGCACTCAGGGGCAGCCGGGTCACTGTGAACATAGCAGCCGCGCAGCTGTCCCTGCTTTTGTTCTTGTTCACGGTTAAAGAGGACCTCGGGGCTGGAGAGGTGGCTCAGTGGTTAAGAGCACTGGCTGCTCTTGCAGAGGACCCAGGTTCGATTCCCAGCATCCACATAGTGGCTAAGAACCATCTTTAAGCCGGGCATCCTTGAGCTGGGCGTGGTGGCACACGCTTTTAATCCTAGCACTCAGGAGGCAGAGGCAGGTAAATCTCTATGAGTTCAAGGCCAGCCTGGTCTACACAGAGAGTTCCAGGCCAGCTGGGACTAAACGAAGACCCTGTCTCAAAAAGAGCACCCCCCCAAAAAAAGAGGAACTTCAAGGCCAGTCCTTCAACCCATTGCTTATGGATCTTGGCTTTTCTACTATCTCTGTGTTCTAGGGCTGAGTTAGTTTAGCACATAGTTGTTGAGATGCCACATTTCCACTTTGCTTGCTTAGTACCCTGAGATCCTGGGGGCGAGTGAGCATCAGCCTTCCCTCTTCACTGGTTGATGCTCAGCCTCAAAGACATAGAACTGAATGCTGGTTCTCTTAGCATGCTGTTAGGTGCTGTCCCATCATGTGCTGCTGGTTTGGAGGTTCTTATAGCATGCTGTTAGGTGCTGCCCCCATCATGTGCTGATGGCTTGCTGTGCTGCATTTGCTCTCTCTTCTTCTTGTCCTTGTCTCAGCAGAGATGTCACAGGGAGGAAGCTGCCAGCACTTACTGAGTAGCTAATTTTGAGGGGAACACAAGAAGCCTATTAACAGCTAACAAGTATCGTTGGCCGTTTCTTCCCTCTGTCAGGACCCGCTTGTTAAATCTGAATGCTTTCACGATGTGCTTGACTGGGCAGAGCCATCCCTCCTGTAAAAAGTGAAAACAGAGAAAGCGAATGTGTAGGCCTGTGTATGCCAGTTACTTCATTCCCCGAACATCTGTTGTTTTTATTGTCTATGCTATGACACGGTCTGTATAATACTAATTAATTCACCTACAAAATCATGGTGGTAGTAGGTACACTGTTTATGTACCTGCCGGTATTCCACATTTACATGGTATTTATTGTAATGGAATAAGCTAAACCACAGAGGTTAGCATGGATTAGATTTTGTTTTTTTAAATTCAGAAATGTTACAAAGTGAGGGGATGAGATGATGAGTGGAGCTGCCGACCATACCTCGGGGTGCTGTCAGCCGTGTGCCCAAAAGATGATGCATCTCCAGAACATCCATGAGATCATGCGTGACCTGGCCACAACCGGCTATTAAGGAAACTCAAGAATGTTTTGGGGGGTGTCAGTTTCCACTCTCTTGGAGATTCGTTCCTGGGAAGACTGCAGCGTTTGCCTGGGGGTGTAGAGAGAGTCTGTTTCACACGTGGGACACTTTCTCAATTAAATATCCCTTCCTAACTCCTGATAACACACAAACCTATACTTCTTGTTACACAGTGTGACAAGGCTGAAGAGGACAACAGAGCAGGTAGACAGATTAGTGCGGCACTCAGACCTCATCAGAGAGGTTCCTTTATGCACTGGATGGCAACTAATGTAGAAACTCACAGCTGGTTCAAGTATCTAGAAGAAGTGTCTGTAGAGTGCTCAGCCACAAATGGGACCCCTGTGTCACATTCCTTCCCTTCAAGACTCAGGGATTATGTAGAAAGATTGTAAGAGGCAGAGTTTGGGGAGGACCAGAATGAAACAGTGTCTCTGGACATGACCTGGTGGTTGCACTCAGGAACGCACAGCATCTATGCCTGTGTAAGACCTGCAGAAGAAAAGCCGATCACATCAGCATTCTACACGGGGGTGGTGCTCCTGAGTCCCACACACAACTGAGCAGTTATTGAGTGGTTATCATCAGTTGATGGCTTCCTTCGGGGAAGGAGTCAGATTTCTTTAAGGGTGTGGCTGCAGGTAGCTCAACCCTGCTCCAGCCAGTGGCCCCTGAGCATATAGGCAGCATAAAATGGATTTAATGGGTCGTAAAACACAAAAACAGAGGACATGGAATTGAGAGGGGGTAGCAGTGGATTCCAAAGGCATTTGAGGGAAGAGAAAGGGGTGAATATGATCAAAATACATTGATGCACACATGAAATTCTTGAGGCATTAATAAAAATATTTACTAATAGTGCCGGGCGTGGTGGCACACGCATATAATCCTAGCACTTGGGAGGCAGAGGCAGGCGGATCTTTGTGAGTTCAAAGCCAGCCTGGTCTACAGAGTGAGTTCCAGGACAGCTGGGGCTACAGGGAGACCCTGTCTGGAAAAGACCAAAAAAAAAATTTACTAATAAAAGAAGACTTATACTTGTTAGTCAATCATGTGATGTCTTTGCTCCTTTTAGTAAAGATGTATTAATTTTTCTAATGTCTTATTAGAAGACATTTCAAAATTTTAGCAACACTGAAATAACTTCACAGCAAGCACACGTATCCTCACACAAGAATTCTTTTACCGTTTTAGCATTTTTGCTAAACTGAATGCTTGAGCACTCACCCTTCCATCCCCCTATCAACCTGGGCTTCTGGAGCCAGGCAGGCCAGGGTATAGTTGTGCCAAATGTGTAGCTGGAAACTGGGGAGGGGAAGTCCTTGGGATGTGGCAGTAGAAAGTGGGCCAGTATCCTCACCTGTAGTGACAGGTGATGAGACTATGCAGGTTTGGAACTTGGCGATGCCACTAAGGACCATTCAAAGCAACTTGCACACGTGTCCCTGGCTGTCTCCTGGGTCTTTTGTGATAAAACATGAAAGGAGAGAGATCAATGGAGAGAGAGGTTGAACCAAAAGGGAAGAGGGGAGCTGGAGAGATGGCCGTCTGGAAAGTGCTTTCTGTGTTAGCATGAGGACCCGAGTTCAAATCGCAGAACCCACATAAAAAATTCGGCTTGGGAAAGTGGAGACAGGAGAGTCCCTGGGACTCGCCACCCAGCCAGCCTAGCCTGCTTAGCAAGTTCCAGGCCAGGGACAGATCTTCTCCCACCAAACAAGGTGGATGGTGCCTGAGGAGCAACACCTGACTTTGTTCTTTGGCCTCTATGTGAATGACCATACACATCTATACAAACTCTGTTCAGATCTCCAAGATGGACAGGTGAGCTATTTTGTCACCCACAGGAGTCTCTTAAGAAGCTCGTCCCCACACCACCTCTCCTGGCACAGAGGGTCTGCAGAAGCTTCAAAATAGTGTTTCTCAACAGTCGGAACCAGACTCTCAGGAGCTCCATATTGAAGATGCCCACTGAACAAGCGGCTGAGGGTATCTTGTGGAACTTTTCGCTGTAGGACCCGAGGCAGGCTCCAGATGGTAGCCTTGGGTCTGACGCCCACCTGAACAGGCTTGGCCCAGGTTCTTCCCCCAGCAGCTGCTGTGCTGTCACAGATGACCTTGTGACATTCTGAGGGGAGGACCCAAGAAGGCTGTGCTTGCATATTTGACTGACAAAGCTGTGGGGGTAGCTCATGTGTGTAACTTGAAAGATCCAAGTTTGTGTTAGCTTGTTACACAGAGTAGAAGACTCTGCATTGAGAGAAGAGAGAGAGAGAGAGAGAGAGAGAGAGAGAGAGAGAGAGAGAGAGAACTGCTATCACTCTGGAAGGTTCTCTTGGCTTCTTCAAGTCAGCTCTAGCCTGAAACCATCAGAGGCAAATGGTCTTTTGTTACTGTTTACAGTCTAGATTAATCTTGTTCATTCTAGAATTTCATATAAATGGAATCATATTGTCATATTTTGGGGGGATCTGGCTGCTTTCACCCAACATATTTTAGAGACTGGCTCACTGTTGTGTGTTGCAGGATCTGGTCCTTTTCTCATTGCTGAATCTTTTGCCCCGGGTGACCGCATCACGTTTCCTCCATCCATTTTCCTGTTGGTAACACAAGAACCTTCTCTAGATCTACCATGTTTCTTTTATGTCTTTCTGTGAATGGTTGTCTATTCTTATTTCCCTTAGGTAAATACCTGGTTGTCCATTTACCAGAACACAGAATAGGCTCCTGGTTAGACTTGGGGTATTAGCCCATAGGCTTTGTGATTCTTTTCTCACCTAATCATGGGAGAACGCTGTTGCTCCCAGCTGTCTTTGTTCCATTGTTCTTGATGTCAGGTTTTCTTTTTTTTTTTAAGATTTATTTATTTTATTTATTTTTTATGTATATGAGTGTACTGTCTGCATGTAGGTTGGTGCACGTGTGTTGTGCAATGCCTCGGAGTTCAGAAGAGGGCGCAGATTCCCCTGGAACTGGAGTTAAAGACTGTTCTTAGCTGCCATGTGGGTGCTGGGAATCGAACCCGGGTCCTCTGCAAGAGCAGACGGTGCTCTTAACCACTGAGTCATCTCTCCAGCCCCAATGTCAGGTTTTCTAGTGGCCATGCCATGGTCCATCACTGAGGTTTTTATTTCATTTCCTGATTTCTAAAGATACTGACTACTATTTTCTTTGCTTATCATACGTTAGCATATCTTATTTTGGAAAGCTTCTTTAAAAATGCTTGCCCCTCTGGTTTTTTTTTTTTTTTTTTTTGGGGGGGTTGTTCGTGTTTTGTTGTTGAGTTGGAGGGCTCTTCCATGTATCATGGACCCCGGCCTTAGATTGTAAATGTGTCATGCAAATATCTTCTCTCAGTCTGTGCTTTGCCTATGAAGTTTCTTCATGATGCCCTTTGATAGACAGAAGATTTTAATTTGGTGGAGTCTAATGTGTCAGTGTTTTCTGCCATGGCTATCGCTTCACAGGACTTGTCAAAGAAACTTGCCAGTCTGCAAGTCCTGAGCATATCATATTATCCTTTAGGAAAGGGTCACAGTGTCTGATTGCTGTGGCTGGCTTGAGAGTCAGTTTTGAAGTTAGGTAATGGAAGTTCTCTAATTTTATTCCTTTTTTTTAAAAAGTTGTTTTGATATTTGAGGTCAATCATGTTCTTTAGAACTTTCTGCAAGGCAAAAATGTTCTCTGTCTGTAATGTTTAAGATAACTGTGTGAATATCTTGTCTTAAAATGTGGCTGTTATAATCAGGAACTGGATCTATCTATCTATCTATCTATCTATCTATCTATCTATCTATCATCTATCTATCTATCTATCATCTATCTATCTATCTATCTATCATCTATCTATCTATATCTGTCTATCATCTATCTATCTATCTATCTATCTATCTATCTATCTGTCATCTATCATCTGTCATCTATCTATCATCTATCTATCTATCATCTACCTTCTATCATCTATCTATCTATCTATCTATCTATCTATCTATCATCTATCTATCATCCATCCATCCATCTCTCTGTGTTGTATGCATAGACAGGTATGTGGGCTTGCATGCAGGCACGTGGAGGCCAGGGGTTGAGTTGACACCAGGTATTTTCTTGGATCACTCTTTATCTTATGTTTTGAGGCAGGGTCTCTCGCTGAACCTAATGTTCACAATTTCAGATAGGGTGGCCTGCAGTGAGCCTCTAGAATCTCCCTGTCTCTGTTCCTCAGACATTTGGGGTTACGGGTATGTGTGGGCATGCCTGGCTTTTGAAGTGTGGGTGCTGGGGATTTAACTCAGGTTCCTGTACTGGCACAGTCAGTGCTCTTACCTACTGAGCCATCACCCCAGCCCAAGGAACTGAATTTTTAACTGTAGCAATAGCTGCGTATGGTTAGCTGCAGGCTTTTCCTGTCGACACTTTAAGGGCTGTCAGTCCCTGGAAGGCAGGTGCGTGGTACCGGGGGTATCACACAGGTGTGCAGGTTGGCAGGTGGCACTGATTCCCAGCCACGGTCTTCCTTTCACCTTGATGAAGGTACACTGCTCAGTCGCTTTATTGAATTTCTGTCATTTTCCCCAGGAGTACCAGTCTTAAGCCTATTTGGTTAAATTTGTCCCTAAGTGTCT
Organism: Rhizomys pruinosus; assembly: GCA_009823505.1. NCBI lineage: Eukaryota > Metazoa > Chordata > Mammalia > Rodentia > Spalacidae > Rhizomys > Rhizomys pruinosus. Next base: position 2,344,045 of record VZQC01012167.1, read on the forward strand.
TGCATTTTTTGATGGTATTTGTCAGTGGATTTACTTTCACATTTTATTTTTCAGTTGTTTGCCACAAAATTTCTGCATATTTGCCTTCCAGCCTTCGATTTTGCTAAATTCAGTTCTAGGTTCTTGTAGTGATTTTCTCCTACATTTGCGACTATGTGGGTACCTCTTTATGTCTTCCTTTGGAATCTGGGTGGCATTATAACTGATTTTCTTTGTCTTATTTACTGGCTGGCCCCTCCAGGGTGAAGCTGGGTGGACATCCTCTCCTTAGTCTCTCAGGGGAACATGCTCTTCCATCAGTTCAATATGGCCTCATATATGTACAATGTTACACCAAGTTTTTAGCAAGAACGAGGGTGGAGTTTTGTCAAGTGCTGACTCTGCACCTCTTGGGAAGTTTCTGTGATGCACGTCACTCTGTTTGATGGTGAGTCACACCGACTGATGTCAGAATGTTAATTTGACCCTACATTTCTGGGGTGTGCCCCACTTGCTCGAGGTGTCTTATCCTTTTTACATACTACTGTATCACACCAACTAACAGATGTTTACATTTATGTTTATGAACACTATTCATCTATAATTTTTGTAATTCCTTTGTAGGGCTTTGATTTTAGAATTTTGGTGACTGTGGAAGACAAGCTGGGAAGAGTTTCCCACTCTCCTTTTAGGAAGAGTTTCCACCGTGTTGGTGTAATGGCTTCCATAAAGAAATGATCAGTGGAGTTAGAGTCTGCACTTTTCTCTGCAGACAAGGGCTTCACAAGGAAACTTTGTTTTTAAAGACAGGGGTCTCACTTTGTAGCCCTGGCTGACCTGGAACTTATTCACTATGCAACTCAGATTGGCTTTGAACTTGCTACAATCCTCCTGCCTCAGTCTCACAAGCTCTGGGAGAACAGGAGTAAGCCACAACACTTGGCTTAGAAATTAACTATTTTATAGATAAATGGTTATTGAGCTATTATGCCATAATGACTTAGTCAATTTCGTCGTTGTCAAGTTTATCAGTGTAAAGTTTACTCGGTCCATAATAGTATCTTTAATCCCCTGAAGATCTGTGCTGACATCCCCTGCCTTGTTCTTGACTCTGTAGTGCTTCTCCATTTTCCTGATCAGAATAGAGGTACATCTTTCAAAGAATGAGATTTGGCTATGGTGATATTTCTGCTTCTTTTGAATACTGGTCAATTTCCCTTCTGCCTGCACTTACTTCGCACTTTTCTCCCTCGTGTGCCTGAAGTTGGAACCTTGAAACATTTAATTTTTCTTCTTTTATAATACAAGCATTTAAAGCTGTTATTTCCTTCAGAGCATTGAATCTGCCTCAGATCTGCAAACTTGAATATGGATTTACATGACCATTCAGTTCAAATGTTTTCTAATTTCTCTTGAGACTTATTCTCAAACCATGCACAATTTAGAAATGTATTGTTTAATTTTCAAATAGTTGGGGTTGTTTGGATATTTTCTTATTATTGTTTCATAATTCTATTGTAGTCAGAGAGCATAGTTTGTGTGAAACTGGTGGAACTTCTGTCTTAATTGGTACAGCATACACATTTGAAAATAAAGTATATTCCCATTTTTGAGGCATAATATATAATAAAATAAAATCTATTACATTGCTTTGCTCCATTGAGCCTTCTAATTGCTGTTTATGTAATATATATTATATATATATACACACACATAAGTAATTTACATTAAATGTATCTCTCTGTATTTTAAAATCTGTACATGGGGCTGGAGGGATGGGTCAGCGGTTAAAAGCACTGGCTGCTCTTGCAGAGGACTTGGGTTTAGGTCCCAGCACCCACATGGTGGCTAAAACCATCTGTAACTCCAATTACAAAGGACTCAACCACCTCTTCCGATTTCCACAGTCATTGCATGACAGAGGTACACATATAAGCAGCCAATACACTCATACACATAAAATATAAATAATATAGTATTAAAAACATGTGTATATCTCTATTTCTTTTTTAAAAGACCAAAAATGCAATTTATTTATTATTAAAACACATGTACTATGGTAGGATATTAAATAAAATTTGACTCACTAATGTCCATGAAGTCTTCTTCAGTTGACAATTAATTAAAAGAAAGACATAGAGATTAGACAGAGAGATAGATAGTTTGGAGACTCAAGGCTGAAAAGTGGGAGGGGATAACATGGCCATTTCAGGAAGGGAGCAGCATGGACACAGCCATAAACACTAGTGAGGAACGTCAGATGCTGTGAGGGACCGGCGTACAGTTCCTTGAAGCTAAAGAGGGAGATCAGCCAACGCCTTTAATCCTAGTGCTTGGGAGGAGGAGGCAGGCAGATCACTGTGAGTTCAAGGCCAGCTTGGTCTACAAAGCCAGTTCCAGGCCACCTGGGGCTACAGAGAGACCTTGTCTCAAAAAGGCCAAAAAAAAAAAAAAACCCAAAACCCCAAACCGAAATTAGTACAGTGAACTGTACTAATGATGACGAAGCTGTAGACACTCAAAGGAAGTCACAGCAATTATAGACTGGTGGTCTTACAGAGCCAACAATAAATTTCTGAAATATATATATATATATATATACTTTGCAATTAAATAATTCTGGCTACATGTGGAGGATGATCTTAAGAAGTTGAAGGGTAATGCAAAGAATAGACTGTAATTGTGTGCACAACGACGAGGGTTCAAACTTGGTCCAGTGGCACTTAAAACAGGAGCGGAGGCAAATTACAAAAATATACAGGAGGTTACTTTTACTAAATATGAAACTTAATTGGACAAGGGAATGAAGGAATATGGTTGGCTTTATCTTTTAAAAATTTTATTTACTTATTTTTATTTTATGTCTACGAATGCTTTGCCTGCATGTATGTAAGAGCACCCATGTCCCGCAGTGTCTTTAAAGGTCAGAAGGGGAAGTCAGATCCCCTGGAACTGGTGTTATGGATGGTTGTTATCCACTAGGTAGCTTCTGGGAACCACACCTGGGACCTCTGGAGTCGGACTCACTACCATTGCGCGACGAGGTCACCGCCTGGGACCTCTGTAAGAACAGCCAATGCTCTTGACCACTGCACCCAATTGGAGTAATGTTAATGACATTTTGGGTTTATAGCTTCATTCTCTTAAATTGAAAATTAGCAATATCTTACACAAAGTATAAGTAAAATAATATTTTAGGCTTTATTGGTCATAAGATCTTTGTTTTTACTGAACCTTTGTGTATAAACAGAAAAATGTTCAGAGGCATGTGAATGCATGGACATGGCTATGTTCTGATGCAATGTTATCATCAAGGGAGCCAAACTCAGTAAATCAAATTTATCTCAAAGGTTCATATTGCTGACTCCTTCCACAAATGAAAACTGTTGTCATCACTTGCTAAAAATAAAAACAATGCGAGGCACAGACGCCATATTGGGGTGCCGAGCAGGGTAGGGCTCTGGACAAGCCCGCCACCGCTCCAGCAAGGTAGAATCAGGGCATTGACGGTGCAGGACAATTGGTTTGCTGAGTTGTGGCAAAGGGGGTCCAGTGACTGGCGGACCTAAGCCCGACTCCTAATTCCTGCCAAGGCGTGGCTCCCCAGCTGGGTGGCCCCGCCCCCACCCCGTAGTCACAAGTGGGAGGGGAGCCTAGCTTTGGAGGCAGGCACAGACGCCATATTGGGGTGCCGAGCAGGGTAAGGCTCAGGACAAGCCCGCCACCGCTCCAGCAAGGTACCCCCCCCAACAACTGGAATTGAGGAGAGAGTATCCAGTGGATAAAGAAGAGAACATTCAAAACAGGATAGGAAGAGACTTCCAGTATCCAATATATAAACAAAAGTGAAAGCCTGAAAACTAGACAAGTCAGCCCTCCACAAACAAGGAGGAGGGAAGGAAGGGGGAAGAAATGTTGGTAGCAATTTCAAGACATAGGAGTAGGAAAAGACTTCTACATCAAACAGCAGGCTGCACAAAAATAAGGTCAACAGCTGACAAGTGGGGACCTCATCAAACCACAAGCTTCTGTACAGCAAAAGAAGCAATCAAGGAGCCGGGCGTGGTGGTGCACGCCTTAATCCTAGCACCGGGAGGCAGAGGGAGGCAGATCTTTGTGAGTTCAAGGCCAGCGGGTCTACAGAGTGAGTTCCAGGACGCTGGGGCTACAGGGAGACCCTGTCTCGAAAAGACCAAAAAAAAAAAAAAAAAAAAAAGA
>VZQC01012167.1:2353558-2464308 GCA_009823505.1 Rhizomys pruinosus
GGGGGAAAAAAAAAAAAAGGCATTGGAAAGGAGGCAAGCAAAATAAAACAAGCTTTCAGCCTTCAACAAACTGAAAGGCATTTGAGATTTGAATCACAAAAGGGAAACCCACATGCCAGGGAGACTACGAAGAGACAAAGTGGGAAAGGTACAGGATAATTCTGCACCAAGCTCTACCAACCCGGTAGGAGACACGCTACAATCATATCCCCTGGGGTGACCCCAGAAACAGACCTTAGAGGATAATTGCAGACCTATGCAGAGAGAAATTAAAGACATAAGAAGAATTCAGAGAAGTAAAGAGAGAGAATGAAAAACTCAAAAAGGACCTGAGGGATACAATGACAAACTAAAGGAAGAACTCAGAGAAAGTAAGAGAGAGAATAAAAACTCTAAAAGGACCTAGAGGTACAATAACAAACTAAAGGAAGAAGATTGACAAACTCCACAAAGAACAGAGAGAGAAAAAAACAAACACCTTAGGAAGTAGAAACACTGAAAAAGGAGGCCAACCAACGAGTAAGGAGCACCAAGAAGAGATTGAGAAACTCATAAAGGAAATGGATATATTAAGGAAATCACAGGATGAATGAAATAAAAGGAAATAAACACTTATCCAACCAGGAAGAAAGGAAAGGAAAAAGCCTTAGAAATAGAATGGAGGAAGCAGAACAAAGAATTCAGATCTGGAAGATAACACAGAGCAACTAAAAATCAAATAAAGATTATGAAAATTTAAACAATACACAAAACTGGAACAACCAGGAAATATGGGGACACTATGAAAAGATCCAAACCTCTGTCATATGGAATAGAGGAAGGAGAAGAATCCAAGAGAATTGTATTGATCAGATCTTCAAAGAATAATAAGAGAAAACTTCCCCACAACTAAAAGTAGGACAAACCCATTCAAATACAAGAAGCACACAGGCTCCAAATAGACAAGATCAGAAAAGAAACTCCCCACGCCACATCATAGTCAAAATGCTAGATGCCCAAAACAAAGATAAATTCTGAAGGCACAAAAGAAAACAAAGTCACATACAAAGAAACCATCAGAATTACAACTGACTTCTCGCGCAAACCATGAAAGCAAGAGAACATGGAGCAAAGCATTCCCAGTGTTAAAGGACTATGGATCCAACCCAGAATACTTTACCCAGCAAAAATGTCAATTACAGTTGAAGGAGAGAGAAGATTCTTCCAAGACAAAACAAGGTAAGAATACATGTCCGGAAAAACCAACTCTCCAGAAAATGCTTGAAGCAATTCAAAGGGCAAAGAGAGGAGCAACTATCTCAAGCCCTAGGAAAGAGAAACTAATAAAAACATAACAGGAAGTAGAATAGAGACTAAAAGTCAAATGGATAATAAGGTGAAAGGAAAGGAAAAAATCCATCTTTCATTATAACCTTAAATATAATGGGCTGAACTCCCTCAATCAAAAGGCATAGACTGGGAGAATGGATTAGGAAACAAACCATCTATTGCGTCTGTCTGAAGAAACCATCTCCAATTTCAAGGCACAGACACCAATTAAGGTGAAGGATGTAAGAAAAATATTCCAAGCAAAATGGTACCCAAAAAGAAAGCATGTGCGCTATCCTAATATCAGACAAAATAGACTTCAAAGCAAAGAAATCAAAAGAGACAAAGAGGCCATTATATTTTTCATTAAAGGAACAATCGATGATGAAGATCTCACAATCATGAATATATATGCACCAAATTGCCAGCGCACCAAACTTTGTAAAGACAAATCTTCAGGATCTTAAGGCTCAGATTACCCAGCACACTATAGTAGGGGACTTTAATACCCCACTAAGTCCTTTGACAGATCAACAGGACAAAGGATAAACAGAGAGACATCTGAACTGAAGATAAATACACCCAATGGACCTCACAGCGTCTACGAATATTCCACCCAAACACCAGGAATACACTTTCTATCAGCCCCCCAGAACACTTCTCCAAAATAGATCATATACTGGGCACAGGGAAAAAATCAACAAATACAAAAGATGAATATTCATGCCTTCTTCAGACCACAGTGCATAAAACTCAATATAACACCAGGATAAACCCTACTATCTACAAGAACACATGGAGACTAAACAAAACACTCTCCGAATCAATGAATGGTCAAGAAGAAAGAGAAATAAAGAAAGAAATAAAAAACATTCCTGGAACTGAATGACATGATAATACACAGACAGCAAAACCTATGGGACACATAAAAGCAGTCTAAGAGGAAAGTTTATGCCTGGGTGCCTACATTAGAAAAAACAAAAGAGCACAGTGAATGATCTAACGCTCCAGCTAAAAGTACTTGAGGACAACAACAAATGAACCCTAAATGCAGCAGACAGAAGAATAACAAATCAGAGCAGACAATGAAATAAGAAATAGAAACAAAGAAAACCATACAAAAAATAATGAATCCAAAGTGGTTCTTTGAGAGAAATAAAAAATAGACGACTCTAGCCCAGTTAACCAAAGAAGAAGAAGGAACAACTCCAAATCAATAGATCTGATGAAAAGGGAAATATCACACACAGATAATGAAGAATCCAGACAATTCATAGGAATTCTTTTAAAAAACCTATACTCTACCAAGTTTGAATGAAACCTAGAAGAAAGGATGAATATCTGAAATCTTGGGAATCACCAAAGCTCAACCAAAGAAAGAGATCGACAGCTTAAACAGACCAATTACATATGTAAGAAATTGAAGATGTAAGTAGCCCCCAACAAAAAATGCCCAGGCCCAGATGGTTTCACAGCAGAATTCTATAAAATATTTTAAAAAGACTTACAACATTAAATTCAAGTTGTTTAGAAGGATACAAACGGAGGGAAGTTTCCCCAAATTCCTTCTATGAAGCCAGCATCACTCTAATCCAAAACCAGGCAAAGATGCAACTAAAAAAGGAGAACTATAGACCCATCTCCCTAATGAAAACAGATGCCAAAATTCTAAAAGATATGGCAAATCGCTAACCGACACCCACATCAAGAAGATATCCACCATGACCAAGTTGGATTCATACCCGAGATGCAGGGATGGTTCAACATAAAAAATCATAAATATCATAAACAAATAAACAAAAAAAAGACAAAAACAACCATCATCTCAATTGACGCAGAAAAAGCCTTGACAAAATCCACATCCGTTCATGTTTAAAGTCCTAGAGGAATTGGATTGGAGGGATCATATCTTAATGTAATCAAAAGCCATATACAGGAAACCCACAGCCATTCATCCTAAATGGGGAACGACAGAGCATTCCCTAAGGTAGGAACTCGGCAAGGGCCCCTGTCAACATCCTTTCAACTAGTGCTTGATCCCTTGCTAGGGCAATAAGGCAGGAAAAAGAATTAAAGGAGTTCTATAGAAAAGAGGAAGTCAAGCTATCCCTGTTGCTGATGATATGATTGTCTACTTAAGGGATGCTAAGAACTCCACCAGGAAACTCCTAGAAAGATTAGGAGCTTCAGTAAGTGCAGGTACAAAATAAACCTAGAAAATATCTTAGCCTTCTTCACCAACAGTAGCAGGACAGAAGAAAATCAAAGAGACCTTCCACTCACAATATCCTCAAAAAACAATAAAATACCTAGGAAAAAAAAAAAAAAAAAAAAAAAAAATAAAAAAAAAAAAAAAATTTAAACCTCTGAAGAAGGAAATTGAAGAAACATCAGGAGATGGACAAAACCTCCCAGGCTCATGGATTGGGAAAGTATATAGTAAAAAATGTCCATTCTACCTAAACTTGTATACAGATTTATGCATAATCCCAAAAAAATCCCCCAAGAGCTTCTTCACAGGTTTGGAAAAAAAAAAAAAAAAAAAAAAAAAAAAAAAAAAGACCCCGAATAGCCAAGCAACTCTGGGCGAAAAGAGACAATACAGGGAGGGCTCGCTTACCAGACTTCAACGTATACTACAGGGCTATAGTCATAAAAACAGCTGGTTACTGGCAGCAAAAAACGAACCAGTTTGACCAATGGAACAAAATTGAAGATCCAAACCTGAGCACATACAATTCAGCCATTCATATTTGATAAAGGAAGCTAAGAAGACACATTGGAGGAAGACAGCCATCTTCAACAGGTGTTGGCAAAACTGGATCACCACCTGTAGAGAATGAAATTAAACCCCTACCTCTCCACCCTGTACAAAAGTCCATTCCAAATGGACTCAAAACCTCAACGTGAAACCCAAAACTCTGGAGGTGATAGAAGAGAACTTGGCAGCAGACTACAAGACGTAGGTGTAGGAAAAGACTTCTTAAATCAGAGCAGCTGCACAAGAAGTAAGTCATCAATTGACAAATGGACCTCATTAAACCTCAAAAACGCTCTGTCATCCAAGGAAACAATAAAGGAAGTGAAGAGAATAACCCACCAAAATGGGAGGAAACCTTCACAGCAGATACATCGAACAAAACATTAATCTCCAGAGCTATACAAGCTACTCCAAACCCAAAGACGAACGAACCCCACTGCCTCTCCCTCCCCAGCTGGCTCACCGTTGCACAGAGACTTCACAGGGAGGAAATAGAGATGGCTGAGCAAAAAAAAAAAAAAAGAAGCAATCAAGGAAGTGAAGAGAAAACCCACAGAATGGGAGGAAATCTTCACCAGTGATACATCTGACAGAGCATTAACATCCAGAATATATAAACTACTCAAAAAACAAAGAAGAAAACAAATGACTCACTCAAAAGATGGAGTAAAGAAGAGCTGAACAGAGACTTCACCAGTAAGGAAGTAAAGATGGCTGAGAAACATCTTAAAAAGTGTTCAACATCATTAATAATTAAGGAAATACAAATTAAAACACTCTAAGGTATCATCTCACTTGATAAGACAGGCTAAGATCAAGAAAAGAAAAGATACCAAATGCTAGAGAGGTTGTGGGGAAAGAAGAACACTCATTCATTGCTGATGGGAATGTAAACTCATACAACCATTATGGAAAGCAGTTTGGAGAACCCTCAAAAGACTCAAAATGAGCCTACCACCTGACCCAGCCATACAACTCCTGGGTATGTACCAACAAGACTCATCCTACTGCAAAGATACATGCCCATCTATGTTTATTGCAGCTCTTTGCACAATAGCAAAGAGTTGGAACCAACGCAAATGCCCGTCAACTGATGAGTGGATAACAAAAATGTGGTCCATCTACACAATGCAATTCTATGCAGTGGTAAAGAAGGATAACCTCATGAGCTTTGCTGGTAAATGGATGGAACCCAAAGCCATTATGCTAAGAGAAATGACACCCCCCCCCAAAAAAAAAAAAAACCAAACAGGAATGGTTTCCCTCATTCGTGGATGCTAGTGCCAAATCCTCCAATTGAAAGGCAAGCTGAGCAACATTATTGTTATATTTCTTTCTGGCTGAAAGCAAATGTGATGTTATAATGTGACTCTCTTTTTTTAACATTTTTTTTTAAATTTTATTTATTTCTGTATGTGTATGAATGTACTGTCTGCATGCAGGTTTGTGCACCCGTATCGTGCCATGCCGCGGAGGTCAGAAGAGGGTGTCAGATTCCCCTGGAACTGGAGTTTCAGACGGTTCTCAGCCGCCATGTGGGTGCTGGGGATCGAACCCGGGTCCTCTGTAAGAGCGGCCGGCGCTCTTAACCGCTAGGCCATCTCTCCAGCCCCAATGTGACTCTCTTAATAAGCCCTAGAATTAACTTACCACTTACTTTCAGACATGGTAATTAATGTATATGGGCAGAAGGTATATATTAATGCTTTAGAGTAATATAAAATTAAAAGGAAGAAAATGTGAACTCCTAAATATATATTGGGATTAACATACAGTTATTCCTGGAGGACATAATTCTGATACACATATGATGTATATATAGGCATACTTTGGAACAATACAATTGGGAGGGAACCACAACAACATAAGGACTGGGTCAAAGAATGGATTAATATAGTTCAATTCTGCCCCAAACAATAAACCTTTGCAGAGGAAAACTTTAAAAAGACTGAGAGAAAGATGCAGGACATGTATGGCAGAATGCTTGAACTGGGGTGGGATGGGAGGAAGGGAAAGGGGAATATGTCTAAATTGAACTGAAAAATGATGTCTGAAATACACAAAATATCAATAAAAAGATCAAGTTTCTTATGCTGGGCATGGTGGTACATGCCTTTAATTTCAACCCTTGAGAAGCAGAGGCAGGCAGATCTCTGTGAGATCAAGGCCACCCTGGTCTACATTGTGAATTCCAGATGGTCTAGGACCAGAGAGACCCTGTCAAAAATAAAAAATTAAAAAGTTAAAAATAAAGTCTCTTAAATAAAAAAAAAGAAAATGGAAACAATTTTATGTGTGTGTGGTGTGCACGTGTGTATATGTACATTTGCATGTGTGGGGCATATATGTGTGTGTGCGTGCATGTGTGACATGTGTGCCTGTGCATGTGGAGGTCTGAGGTTGATGCTGGGGATTCTCCTCTATTGTTCTTCCACCTTATTCATGGAGGCAGGTCTCTCAATCAAACCCAGAGCTCACCAATTGTCTTGGCCTGCCATCTTGCTCTTGAGATCCCTTGTTTTTGTTCTCTGAAACTGAAATTACAGGTGGGCTATAACCTCACCTGGCACTTATGCCAGTCCTTACATTTACATGTCAACCATTCACCCATCTTCCCAGCCTTTTTTCCATTCAGTCTATTCTCTGCCTTTTAATGATTAAATCTGCCCAATTAACATTTAAAACTTTATTTTTAATTTTTTTTAGATATGCGTGTGCCTGAGGGCATGTATGTGTACCATGTGTGTGCAGATGCTCACAGAGGCCAGAAGATGGCGTCAGATCCCTTGGAACTAGAGTTGCAAGCCATTGCGAGCCACCTGACTTAGGTGCTGAAAACCAAACCAGAGTCTTCTGCAAGAGCTTCGTGTGTTCTTACCCTCAGGACCGTCTCTCCAGCCCCCTTTGCCCCTGTTTAAGAATGTTTTTATGTGACTGGATTTAGGTCTATTTTTTTTTTTTGATTCCTGTTGTCCTATGTGTACCTTATTCCTCTGTTTTTCTCTTCCTTTATATATGGAGTCTTTTTAAAATATAACTTCATTTCAATGTATCTACTGAGCTTAGGTGTTTCCCCTTGCCTTTGAAGCTGTTTCTCTAAACATTGTGGGATATGCTGAGCTTTTCAGGGTGTGCTGAAGCCTTAATGTATTATCCATGTGAAATGCATGAACTGTTCACCACCTTGGTTTATTCTCCATTTTCCACGAGACCTTTTGCATATAACACACCTCCATTCTAATTCTAGCCATATGATGCTATAATTTTCTCTTAAATATATATATATATATATATGCTAATGAATTTAAGAAAATATTTTATGGTAGTTTAGATATTTTGCATGCCCACTATTTTCAATAGTTTACTATGTAGGGGTTGGAGAGATGGCTCAGCGGTTAAGAGCACTGAATGTTCTTGCAGTCAGAAGACCCAGGTTCAATTCTCAGCAGCACCCACATGTGGCTAAGGATCATCTGTAACTCCAGTTCCAGGGGACTCCAATGGCCTCGTCTGACCTCTGCTGCACTACCATGACACGAGTGCACTCACATACATGCAGGCAATAAAACAAAAATAAAATATTTTTTAATGTTCAATAATTTACTTCTTTTCCCTGGATGATCTTACTTCCCTTTAAGATGAAAAACTTCCTGTAGCCTTTTGATGAAAAACTTCCTGTAGCCTTTTGACTGCAGTCTGCTGTCAATGAATTCTCAGTGATCTTTGACCTGAGGTTGTATTTATCTTCATTCTTCACAGATGTATTAATGGTATAGGTATCTAGGTGTTCTAGCTTTCTGTTGCTGTGATAAACACCATGGCCCAGAGCAACTTGGGGTTCGACAGTGTTTATCTGGCTTTTACTTCCTGATCACATTCCATTGCAGTCCAGGAAAGTCAGGGGAACTCTGTAAGTAGGGACCTGGAGCACAAATCACGAAGGAACTCAGTTCACTGACAGGTTCCCTGTCAGCTCGCTTTCTCATACAACCCAGACTCACCTGGCTAGGGACGGTGCTACCCACAGCAGGCTGGGCCCGATGACCATCCATCAAGACAGCCTCTCACAGATAGGACCAGGTCTAAGCTGATGTAGGAAATTACTCAGGGGGCATTCTCTCTTCCAAAGTGATTCTAGGTTGGGTCAAGTTGAGCACAGCTGCTGACCAGCACACTGAGTTAGTAGTTGAAGATATTTTCTATTCAGAACTTCGAGGCTGTTGCCCCGGTATATTTGGGTCTTCCTCAGGGCCAGGTGGACGTCGCATGGTTTACACCCCCAACACACATACATATGGCTTTAATGTTTGTTTTCTTTGTCTTTCAGTTTATAGTGTTTGTGTCACTAAGTGCAATTTTTAGGTAGATTTCCTGCTTGAGGTTTGAATTTTATATTCTCTAAACTCATATCATTTGACAAAATTGGGAAAACATTGCCCTTATTTTTCTAATTTCTCCCTTCTCCTTTTGCTATGCAAACAATGACTGAGGCTGATCGTTGCTGCCACCCCACACGTTTCACAGGCCTGTCAAGTTTTTAAGTTCTTTTTCTTTCTTTTTCAGATCGAATAGTTTCTACTGGAAATACTGTCAAGTTCCTAAAGTCTTTCTTTTATCACATCCATTGTACCCCCCTAACACAATCGATTTCCTAAGTACTTTTCAAAAGTCTTAATTAAAAAAATTAAGTGTGGAGATCTCTTGAGACCAGCGGAAGTGCAGGTACCACGGCACAGGCTAAAGAACCCCCCCCCCCCGCCAACTGGGATTAAGAAGGCATCTGAAGGAGGCAAGCAAAGTAAGCCTTAAACACAGTGAAGAGGCATTTAGGACTCACATTGCAATACAGGCAAGGAGAAGCCCATATGCCAGGAACACGAAGAAGAGACAACAGGGAAAAGGGGCCGGATAATCCTGCACCAAGCTCTACCAACCCTATGGAAGATTCCTACAGTGGGATCCCTCTGGGGATACCCCAGGACACAGATATCAGAAACACAATTGGGAACATATTTAAAGAACTACAAGATTATAAAGAGCAAATCAAAGAACTGAGAAAAGACAATGAAGAACTCAATAAGGACCTACAGAGAGAGAATGACAAACTCCGGAAGGAAGTAGAAACACTGAAAAGATCCCATGCTGAAAAAGATAAGGAAACCAACCAGCAAAGCAAAGAGCTACAGGAAGAGATTGAGAAGCTCCAAAAAGAAGTAGAAATACTAAAGAAATCAGAAAAGGAAATGAAAAAGGAAATCAAACACTCATCCAATCAAGGGGAAAGGAATGGAAAAAGCCTCAGTAGCAGAATGGAGGAAGCAGAACAAAGAATATCAGACCTGGAAGATAACACAGAGCAACTAAAAACCTCAAGGAAAGATTATGAAAAATTTAAAAATACACAAAAGTGGGGGCTGGAGAGATGGCCTAGCAGTTAAGAGTGCCGACTGCTCTTACAGAAGACCCGGGATCGATCCCCAGCACCCACATGGTGGCCGAGAACCATCTGAAACTCCAATTCCAGGAGAACTCCAGTCCCAGGGGAATCCAACACCCTCTTCTGACCTCCGCGGCATTGCACGACATGGGTGCACAAACTTGCATGCAGACAGTAAATTCATATACATACAGAAATAAATAAAATTAATAAAAAATACACAAAAGTGGAACAAACAGGAACTGTGGGAGACTATGAAAAGATCAAACCTCTGCATCATAGGAATAGAGGAAGGAGAGGAATCCCAAGAGAATGGTATTGATCAGATCTTCAACAGAATAATAGATGAAAACTTCCCCAAACTAAAAAAAGGCAAACCAATACAAATACAAGAAGCACATAGAACTCCAAACAGACAAGATCAGAAAAGAAACTCTCCATGCCACATCATAGTTAAAATGCTAGACACCCAAAACAAAGACAAAATCTTTAAAGCCACAAGAGAAAAACAACAAGTGACCTATAAGGGGAAACCTATCAGAATTACAACTGACTTCTCAACGCAAACTATGAAAGCAAGAAGAACCTGGAACAACGCATTCCCAGTGTTAAAGACCATAGATGCCAACCCAGGTTACTATGACCAGCAAAAATGTTGCATTACAGTTGAAGGGAGAGAAAACCTTCTATGACATAAACAAGTTGAAAGGAATACATGTCCGGAAAAACAACCCTTCAGAGAATACTTGAAGCAATTCAAGTACAGAGAAGGAGCACCAACCCCGGCACCTAGAAAGAGAAATCAATAAAAGCATAACTGCAGAAGTGAAACTGAAACCCAAACGTAAATGGATATAAGGCAAAAGGAGCAACACAAACCTATCAGTCATAACCTTAAATATTAATGGCTAAATTCCCCAATCAAAAGACATAGGACTGGGAGATTGGATTAGGAAACAGAATCCATCGATATGCTGTCTACAAGAAACCACATCTTACCTTCAAGCACAGGCACCACCTAAAAGTGAAAGGATGGAAAAAAAATATTTTCAAAGCAAATGGTACCAAAAAGAAAGCAGGTGTTGCTATTTTAATATCAGACAAAATAGACTTCAAGTAAAAGAAATCAGAAGAGACAAGGAAGGCCATCATTCATTATTATCAAAGGAACAATTTCACCAAGAGATTTCGCAATTATGAATATTATGCACCCCACTGAGTCCTTGGATAGGTCAACAGGACAAAAAATAAACAAGAGACATCTGAACTGAACGATAATGATACAGCCAATGGACCTCATGACCTTCTACCGAATATTCCACCCTGATACCAGAGAATACACTTTCTACTCAATGCCCCACGAACATTCTCCAAAAATACTGGACACAGGAAAAAAAAAAAAAAAAAAAAAAAAAAAAAAAATGAATAATTTCATGCATTCTATCAGACCACAGTGCATTAAAGCTTAACGTCAACACCAGGAAAACCCTACTGCCTACAAGAACACATGGATAAAATAAAGAAACAATAAAAAACTAAAAAAAAAAGAGAGAGATAAAGAAAGAAATCAAAGCATTCCTGGAAACGAATGACAATGACAATACAACAAGCAAAACATATGGGAACCTAAAAGCAGCCTAAGAGGTAAATGTATCAGCCCTGGTTGCCTACATTAGAAAAACAGAAAGAGCACAAGCAATGATCTAACACTACAGCTGAAAGCACTTGAGAGGCAACAACAGTGAACCCTAAATGCCAACAGCACGGAAGAAATAACAAAAATCAGAGCAGAAAACAATGACATAGAAACAAAGGAACAATACAAAAAATTAATGAATCCAAAAAAGTTGGTTTCTTTGAAAGAATAAACAAGATAGACCGATCTCTAGCCCAGTTAACCTAAGAAGAAAGAACAACTCCAAATCAATACAATTCATGGTGAAAAGGAAAATATCACAACGGACAGGAAAATCCAGAAAATTCATATGGGAATACTTCAAAAAACCTATACTCTACCAAGTTTGTGAAAACCTAGAAGAGATGAAATCTGAATCCTGGGAATCACCAAAGCGTCACCAGAAGAGATTGACAACTAAACAGGACCCATAATACATGAAGAAATTGAAGATGTAATAAGAAACCTCAACTATTAAAAAGCTCAGGCCCAGATGGTTTACTGCAGAATTCTATAAAACATTTCCAAAAGACCTACAAACATTATTACAAATGAAACTGTTTAGAAGGATACAATCAGAGGGAATTCTCCAAATTCTTTCTATGAAGCCCAGCCATCACTCTATTACCAAAACCAGGCAAAGATACAACTAAAAAGGAGAATTATGGACCCATCCCCCTACTGAACACAGATGCCAAATTTCCAAACAGGATACTGGAAATTTCATACGACTCACATCAAGAAGATCATCCATCATGACCAAGTTGGATTCATACCAGGATGCAGGGCTGGTTCAACATACGAAAATCAATAAAAAATCATCAACACATAAATGGAATGAATGAAAGACAAAGCCACACCATCATCTCAATTGATGCTGAGAAAAGCCTTTGAAAAATCCAGCATACCTTCATCCTTAAAGTCCTAGAAGGAATTGGATTGAGGGATCATTCTCAATGTATAAAGCCATATACAGGAAAACTACAGTCAATATCATCCTAAATGGGGAACGACAGAAACATTCCCTTTAAAGGAAGGAACTCAGCAAGGCTGGCCCTGTCACCACTCTTCTTCAATATAGTGCTTGAAACACTTGCTAGAAAAATAAGGCAAGAAAAAGAATTAAAAGGAGTCTAATTAGAAGAAAAGAAGTCAAGCTATCTCTATTTTCTGATGATATGATTGTTTACTTAAGGATGCTAAAAAACTCCACCAGAAAACTAGAAACGATTAACAGCTTCAGCAAAGTGCAGGATCAAAATTAACCTTAAAAAAAAATCAATGGCTTTCTTTTACACCAGGAAACAAGCATGGAGAAAGAAATCAAAGAGACCTGCCCACTCACAATAGCCTCAAAAAAACAATAAATACCTTAGGAACAAACCTAACAAAGACACCAAAGATCTCTACAAAAAAATTTTAAACCTTTAAAGTAAGAAATTGAAGAAAACATCAGAAGATGGAAAAACCTCCCATGCTTAGGAAAATTAACATTGTTACAATGTACCATTCTACGCGAACACCTTGTATAGATTAATTTTCCAGGCTTGGAAAAAAAGTCCTTAAATCATTTGGGAAAACAAACAAAAAGCCTCCGAATAGCCAAAACAACCCTGAGCAAAAAGAGCACACAGGAGGGATCTCATATACCAGACCTTCAAACGTATACGTAGGTGCTACAGTCTAAAAAACAGCCTCTGGTACTGGCACAAAAAACAGACTGTTGACCAATGGTACAAAACCGAAGATCCAAACCTGAGCACATAATTTCAGCCAATCCTCATATTTGACAAAGGGGCCAAGAAGACACAATGGAGAAAAGACAGCATCTTCAGAAGTGGGTGTTGGCCAACTGGATCAACCACTTGTAGAAGAATGAAATAAACCCCTACCTCTCGCCCTGTACAAAAGTGTGAACTCTAGATGGATCAAAGACCTCCAACGTGAAACCCCAAAAACTCTGAAGCTGATAGAAGAAAAAGGTGGCAGCAGACTAAAAGACACTAGGCGTCGGTAAAAGACTTCTACATCAGACCAGCAGCTGGGCAGAGAATTAAGTGTCGACACATGACAAATGGGACCTCCTTCAAACTCAAACTTTCTGTAAAAAAAGAACAATCAAGGATAGTGAAGAGAAAGCCCACAGTGGGGACAGGAAACCTTCACCGCAGATACATTCGAAAGCATTGATTTCCAGAATATATCAACTCCTCAAAAAACAAAGTAACGAAAGAAAACAAATCGGACCCACCCACTCAACAGTGGAGCAAAGAACTGAACAGAGACTTCACAAGCGAGGAATTAGAGATGTCTGAGAAACACCTCAAGAACTGCTCAACATCACTAATCATTAAGGAAATGCAAATCAAAACCACTTTAAGATATCATCTTACTCCAGTAAGACTGGCTAGGATCAAGAAAACAAATGATACCAAGTGCTGGAGAGGTTGTGGGGAAAGGGGAACACTCATCCACTGCTGGTGGAAAGTAAACTCGTGTAGCCACTATGGAAAGCAGTGTGGAGAACCCTTGGAAGACTTGGAATGAACTTGCCACCCGACCCAGCCATACCACTCCTAGGTATGTACCTTCAAGACTCACTGCACCACAGAGATACATGCACGGCCATGTTTATTTCAGCTCTTTTCAGAATAACAAGGAGCTGGAACCAACCCAAATGCCCCTCAACTGATGAGTGGATAAAGAAAATGTGGTACATCTATACAATGGAGTTCTATGCAGCACTAAAGAAAGAGGACATCTTGAGCTTTGCAGGAAAATGGCTGGAGCTAAAGGACATCATGCTGAGTGAAGTAACAAAGTCCCAGAAAAACAAACGACGAATGGTATCCCTCATCTGTGGATGCTAGTGCCAATTCCCTAGTTGTAAGTATTTCCTGTGCATGGCCCCTTGAGCTTTTGTCCAAAGCAGTTGTGAGTGATGCATATTGGAAACAACAACAACAACAACAACAACAGAAAGGACTGCATCAGAGAACTGACTGAAACAGTGAACTTCTGCTCAAAACAGTCAACTTCCACATGGAGACTATTGAGAAAGACTGAGAAAGAAATGAAAAGCATGTTTGGCAGAATGCATGAGCTCTGGTGGGGTGGGGGGATGGGGGGATATGGGTCTAGATTTGATAAAAAATAAATATATATATAAATAAGTAAATTAAAAAATTAAGTGTGTGTGTAATTGTGATGTGTTTTTGTGTATGTTCTTGTGTTTGAATGTGAATACATGCACTCCACAGTGCTTGTGTAGAGCTCAGAGGACCATCTTGGGTGTCTGTGCTTGTTTCCCACCTTGGTTGAGACAGGGTCTCTTTGTGGCTGGCCACTGCTTACGAGGATTCTCCTTCTCTGCTCCCATCTTGCAGTCTGACCACTGGGATTACAGGTATATTCTACCATTTCCAGCTTCTCATGGGTCATGGGGAATTAGAAATCACATCTCCATGCTCATGTAGCACTTGTCTTATCCATCGAACCATCTCTCCCAGACCCAATACTTAAAACTTTAGAGTAGTATTAGATGCTTAATTTTTAAAAAGACAACTCAAATATTTCCTATGGCTGCCTTGAATGTGTTTTATTCCACTGTCAATCTCTCAATCACATTGTTAGTTTTCTTTTTTTTGTGAGTATATGTTTTTGAGATAGCTTTCACGTTTTTTTAGTCACCCAAAGCCCATTGTTTAGAGTTCCCTCTCAGCGTGTTCCTTCTGTGGCTTGAAAAATGTGTACTAACACCTATTAAATGTTATAGTATCATGGATATATTTGATATTATAGAAGTTTCTTTGGCTCCTCTTTATAGTTTCTATCTCTTTGATGACACTCTGGTCTTTACAATCATACACAGGACATTTTCATTTCTGCCATTGCTTGGAGCTCTTTAAATTGAAAATGTTTTGGGTCAGTTTGGATTCTTCATCTAGTATATTTTCTGTTGTGGGTAAACCACAGCTTCTAGTTTCTTCTATGTGTGCAGTCGTACCTTTGTGTCTTAGGCCTTTGGGAATGCCATCTGGATTCTGTTCTGTTTCTCTGAAGAATGTTTAGTTTGTAAAAACCAGAATATTATTTGTTTAGACTCACAGTGAATTCTGGAGCGGCTAAAACACTTCATTCCATTCGTTTTCTCAAGCTTTGACTCCATCTCTCTCATACAGCGTGGGTGTCAGGTAGAGAATTACAGGCTCACTCTCTTAGATGCTTTGAGCTCTGTTCCCAGGTTCTCCAGGCCAGAAAAATCCAAGCATTTTCCTTTCAGGATTTAGCTACTTGTTTGGACACACAATGAATGTTCCCTCAGGCTAAGTGCCTCAGAGGTGGGAATTTCACGTCATGCTATTTCTTCTTCTATCCAATGTTGACCTCCCTCTACAGTCTGCCTGCTTGTGATTTTCCCTCCACTGAATGGAAGTCTTGTTTTGCCTTTTTCGCCTGGGCTCAGTGCTCTTCTCTGTAGGAAGGAGAAGTCCACGAGGAACTCACTTGCTTAGAGCAGAACAATACCCCCACCCTTACATGAGGTTAAATGCATTTTGTTCGCAGGAAAACATATGTGGCATGTGATCTCTTCTTAAAAATGACACCTGAACTTCTCTTGAATCAAGGTCCAAGTAAACGAAGAGTTCAAGATGACATCAGTCCTGTTTGGTTAAGTCCTGGCTCACTTTGAATAGCAAAAGAAAGATAATCTTTTCTTCACTTATAAAGTGTTCTACTGCTTAGAGCTCTGTTGCTTATAGGCATGACCCAAATTGTAAATACTTCTGAAATACAGTTTTTTAATGTCTGCAAAATATTTCATTCTTATGGGCACAGTCTAATTTTGAAATTTATTAGCTATTTTAAATTTCTCTTACTTCTGTATTTTTCCCAGTATCAGCTACTTTACCAGTAAGCATCTTTGTATACAAATCTCTGATGACATGCTTGATGGTAGAAGAAACCCTTCTAACTGCCCCAGCCTGAAGCCTGGATTAACTGCCTTTTTCTGTGTCTTTGTCATGCTGGCTATATGGAGAGCTCTCCTCTCTCTCTCTCTCTCTGTCTCATATGGTCTCCGATATGTGCCAACTAGGAGCTAATTATGTATGTTTCTGTGGTTGTTAATCCTGATTGTCAACTTGATTGGGTTGAGAAATGCCTAGGAGATTAGTAAAGTATACCTCTGGGTATATCTGCCAAGGAATTTCAGAGGCAATTAGCTCATAAGGGCTCTAACTTAATGAATGCATCAATCCCTTAATGGAGTCATAAAATGATGACACTATTGGCAGGTGATGAAGAGTAGGAGGAGGGGCTTAGCTGAGGAAGAAGATCATTGGGGGATGTTCCTAGGGCTGTAACTTTCCCTGGTCCCTTCCTAACATTGCTCTATATCCTGTTTGTAGTGATGGGAACTGTCCTACCACACACTCCCTGGCATTGCTCTACTTCCTGTCCACCATGATGAAAGCCCTGACACCATGTACAAAAGCCATCTTTCCTTCCTGAAATTGTTCTCTCTCATATTTTGCTACAGAGACCCAAAAGTAATGAGATGGACACTAAGCCCGTTTATACTGGTTGTGGTTGTGATGTGATTGGAATGGTGACTTACCAACAAGGAGTGAGAAGAGAAAAAGAGTGGTTGTATACAAGTTAAGCTAAATATTCTAGTGAGAGACTAAGTAAAGTAATAATAAAATTGCTGCAAGATTAGTTTTGGGGCCAGACAATTGTGAAAACAAAAATGATAAAATTCTACTTTTGTATTGTATGTATTGATTTATATGTGTGTGTATATGCACAGAACACATCAGAGGACAACTTGCAGGGGTCGTTTCTCTCCTTCCACTGGGTGGGTTCCAAGGATGGAAGTCAGGTCATCAAACTTTGTGGTAAGTGCCTTTACCTGCTGAAGCATCTCGCTGACCTAAAAGGTCTACTTTTAGATTGACATCTTGAAGTTGGTGTTCCATTTGAATGAAACCAACTAGAAATTAGGAGCTTAGGTAAGTTGGGTACGCTTTTAAAGGATGTCGCAGAGTTTCCTTAAGAAGATTAAGGGCGTCCCTAGTGCTTCATTGCTAAATGGATGGGCGAATTTACATCTTTATTTTGTAACTTTTCGTCACATGTTTTGGGTTGATTTATGACTTTGAGGCTGTTCATTGAGTTGACCAGCTTGTCTCCATTGCTTATCTGAGCAGTTTGAAGAAGAGAGACTCCATCTTTTCTCAGTATACATTCCTAGAACTGTAATTACTGAGTATTTTTGAGAACATTAATTCACCTTACCTCGTTTCCCATTTTAATTGCATTTCCTTGGGATACATGCCTAGAAATGTAATTACTGTGGGGTTTTTAAACTATCAATCCATGTTACCTCATTTCCCATTAGAGTGTTTGTACCAAATTCTGTCCTCACATTGTGTTATTTCTTAACCGTTAGATTGAAAGTCAAGTTGCTGTCTCTTCATGTCCTTCAGCAGGCAGTTACAGACTATGGTCCAGGGCCCCGAGATTACCCCCTGTTCCAATGAAGCACAATTCCATCCTTTTCCCTTCCATGGTGAATTTTTGTGAATCTCAAAAGAAAATCTTAATTGTAACAGTACTGATATTGTTCACCAACATATTCCCAAGTCTCCTTCTATCACTTTATGGTAGATAATTATAAATTAGCTGTTGGATGCCAGAAGGGACCATAAGGGGCGATTATTAAACCCTCCTTCTTACACATGGGGCAGAGACTGGGAAATGACTTGAAAGTGGCTTCTCAGCTGAGCTCAGAACTCAAGTCTCAACTCCATCTAATCCGATTCTTTGATCTATACCACACTGCGTCTGATGGTGCAGGGACGCGACGCTAGTGGTTACAAGGCCGGCTCCATCTTATCAAGTGAACCGCTGTGCAGAGTTATAAGATCATGTCTATAGGATGAGCTAACGCTTACTGAATGCTTACAATCACCAGACACAGTTGGAAGTGCTTATGCGGATTAAATTACCTTATTATCGCAAGTAAACTTCATAATTATCTCAGGCAAACTTCATAATGGCTCTGTGTGGTTGTTCCACAGATAAGGACCCCAGGGGGTGGAGCAGGGCCTGCAGTTTACAGCTGGCAAGTGACAGAGTAAGGGTTTGAGTGCCACAGTCTCAGTCCCAGCCTGGGTTCTTGCCTGCCCTGCTGACTTCTTTGTGTGTTGGGAGAAACAAAGGAAAGTGACACTTACCAGATACCTCCCTTTGAACCAGGCATTTGTAGATGTTTTATGTATTTTAAAAGATTTACCATCTCATTTAATTTGAGAAAGTATCAGATAAATTAATAGACCTGCTCACTGACATCTGACTATACATTACATGTTACCAGAAAGGTTAAAAATGTCTGGGTATGAGCAGAGGATGTGGCTCAGTTGGTACAGGGCTTGCCTCACATATGTGAGGACCTGAGTTTGATCCCCAGCATCAGATGAACTGAGAATGATGAAACGATATGTGCACTTTCAGCACAGTGCTTGGTAGGTTAGCAGAGGATTGGAAATGGAGGTCATCTCCAGTTACATAGGGAGTTTGAGGCTAGTCTGGGCTACGTGAGGTCCTATGTGTATGTGTGTGTGTGTGTGTGTGTGTGTGTGTGTGTGTGTGTGTGGTGTCGATATATAGATATATACAGAGAGACACACACATATATATATGATATACATTATACATATATGCATATGTGTGTGTCTATATATAGTTCCTGATTTAATTGTGTTGGCACTCATACAGCTTGGGGGTTGTTGTTGTTGGTGGTGTGTGTGCTTGTGTGTGTTGGGGGGCATGGTGTGCACAAGTGGAGGTCAGAGGACACATGTAATAGTCTGTTATTTTTTTCCACCATGAAGGCCCCAGGGATCAAACTCAAGTTGTCAGGCATCCTAAATGTTCTCTAATCATATCCATTCTTCCAACACCTTTCTTTGCCTCTCCTCCCTGCCCTCCTTCCACATCTCTAATGATCCACTTTTCATTCTTGTGTCCTCCCGCCATCCTTCCATACTTGAGAGAAAACACGTGATACTTGACTTTGAAGTCTGACTTAGTTCACTTCAGACGAACTCCAGTTCCTTCCATTTTTCCTGTAGGTGACATAATTTCATTCTTCACAGCTGAATAAAACTCCCTTTTGTGAATAGACAACATTATCCTTTCCTCCACAGATGGGAACTAGGCTGCTTCCATACATGGCTGTTTGAATAGTACCCACACAAACATGGAGATCTCCAGAGTAAGCTTTGTTTCTTTGGGGTATACCCAGAAGATATTGTCTAATATTTTGAACACTTCATTTAAAATGTCTTACATACCCACACCCTCTAGCAAAAGCATACATGTGCCACAGAATTCTAGAAAGCTCTGTATATGCCAACACCCCCTCTTCCTGTATGTATCTTTAGTATGTTCAGGAATACAGGGAGGCCACATGGGGATAAAAAGGGCTTGCTCTGCTGATCTGAATCATGTGTGAACTAGCACAAAGTGCTGCAGAAGAAGAAGGTGTTTCTAGTGAGAAATTTTTGAAGGGAAAAACTAGTTCTGATCTTTTTACTGTAAGCTTGCAGAACAAATCTACAGAGATTTTGAAAGTCTGACGGACCCACCCACCATCATTTCAAATATGGCTTATGCGATTTTAGACAATGGAATGGAAATTGAGAGCTTTGTCTTCAAACCATTATTTTATTCACATGTTTATTTTCTAAAATGACACCTTGAAAATAGTCTGAAAGTCTAAGGTTACTAAACTCCCAGCAATCTGATTCCTCAAAGGGCATTTATGTGCTGAGCTGTAGGACCAGTAGTTGACACCTACCTATTCTTCTTCCTCACACTGTGGAAACACCTACCATTCCTCCCTTTGTCGAGCAAACTAACCACCCAGATTCTTCCCCATTCTCCTTGATCTTTAAGTTCAGCCGTCTTGCATTTTGACAAGTTCAGTTTCCTTTTTTGAAGTGACATGAAAGATTTCCTTGTACAAAATGGCCAGTTTGGGGAATGGGAAGGAGTATCAGTGGGAAAGAGCACTTGCAAACACAAAGACTGGAGTCGGAGTCCCCAGCACCCAAGTAGAAGCTGGGCCTGTCACCTTAGCTTGGGGGAGGGGGAGGGGTAGAGGTAGGAGGATCCCGTGAACTCAATGACCAGTCAGCCTGTAAGCCTCCCGGAAACAGTGAGTTTCAGGTTCAGTGCAAGACCTTGCTCAAAAAATAAGGCAAAGAGTGATAGTGGAAGATCCAACATCCTCCTTGGCCTCCCCTCCCCTGATGCATGCTTGGGCGCATGTACCTGCACACATATACGCATGTGCATATCATACACACACACTCATACAGAGAATAGCCAATTTTCCTCTGAAGTTTTCTTCAAATCCCCGCCTCCATCCCTAGCCTGAGAGCATCTGAAGCTGTTTGTGGATTTGGCCTTTTTGGCCTTAGTGTGATGTTGACGCATGTGACTCACAGGTCAGTGATTCACCAGAGTCAGTACAGTAATTGCTTCGGAAGCAGTGCCTCTTCTTTCTA
The DNA here is from genome assembly GCA_009823505.1 of Rhizomys pruinosus. NCBI lineage: Eukaryota > Metazoa > Chordata > Mammalia > Rodentia > Spalacidae > Rhizomys > Rhizomys pruinosus. Next base: position 2,374,318 of record VZQC01012167.1, read on the forward strand.
CAAAAGGATATGAGTCTTTACAAAGTCTCAATAGCAACATTTAGGGACTTTCTTAAACAAACAATCTCCCTTTCCACTTGGAGAGAACCTCTGGCCTTTCTCTGTCTCAATTTTACCTTCCATAAAAAGGTTACTGCTGGATTTAAGCTGTACTCAATCGAGTCCTTAGGCAAGAATGAAAGGAAAGTTGACAATTTGTTTCTTGCTAAGTGCCCCAGAATCAAATTCTCCAGATGATGTTATTGCACAAAGTCGTCTGCTAGACGTGCACAAGGCTAGGGAGAGATGAGGACTGCTTTGTGTGTTTATGAACTGGGGCCCAACGGAGGACTTTGCCAGGGATTGCAGGGGAGGAGGGGGATGGGTTGCCATGGCTCACAAGCCTGCTTTCCAGCTAATGTGTCTTATTAAGTGTGTCGCAAATCCCTAATAAGCTACAATTTATTGTGGAGTCTTAAATCGCTTACCCGGTTAAGAATGACATCGTACTGGAGAGATCTCTTTCTGTACCCCCTGGAGTCGTGGAACAAACACCTGTTTGCTCCATAGAGAAAAGATCGACCAGGGCAATATGTGATAACACAAAGAGGTTCTCGTGGCTGTTAATTTACTGAAGTTATTAGAGGCTGAGGCTGAGGAGCTGGAGAAATGGGACATCTTTGTCTGGTGAAGGACCTCAACACAGTGTTGGGATGTGGATATGGCTTTGAGGTTTGCATTTGGCCAATTTCAACCAACAAGGCCATTATCTGGTTAGTGGAATCAGTGAATAATGAAACTCTGGCACCTGAAGAAAATGGTCTTGATGAAGTTCTAGGGAGAGCCCAAGATGGCATCTCAAACAGTAATGGCTGCCAGGGTCCCTGGTCATAGCGGGACAGGCCGCTGGCCTCTGCTCTCGCCCTGGGCAGACTCTGGACAGTGCTTGCTTAGCGAGCACAGAGACTGGACCCAGGATGCCACCTTGCATGGAAATCTGGCTCTTTTGTCACTGACTGTGATGAGTGATAGCCCCTTGGCTATAGTTCACTTGTAGCTGATGAGCCCAGGTACCAAGTGAGACCCCTGCTTGGTGGCTGGATTTGGGCAGGTGGCAAGGCCACACTGAGAGCCAGGGTGTGTACAGCCCCACTGTAGCTCACCTGTTTCTTCTTGGAGCCCTGACAAGCTGGGAGGTCTGAACAAGGCTTACTCAGTTTGCTCTTCTGTGAACTTAGAATGGGAACAAGAGAAGGCAGGTAGAGACCTTGACGGCTTGCTGCATTTCATCTTAGAAACCATGTGGCTGATTCTGAGGCCCAGTCATCTCTCTGGTTCACCTAAGGGGTACAGCTGTGAGTGTAAGAAGCCAGCTCAGATACAAACGATCCCTGAGACCGGACCACATCATTTTGATAGAATTGGTCATGCTAACTTTGGCTTTATTGATATCCTGAGATGTCTCCAATCAAGTCAAAGGGATGCAAAACTAACTTGCCCTTACTTGTAAAGAAACACTGTGTTTCAGAACACAGATGGATATTCTAAGGTGTAGGGTGCTGTACTATGCTATTGGAAATTAAGTGGCCATGGATTCAGAAAGCTCTACTTAGACTCCCACCAGTGGCTCCTTGATGCTGTGGACCAGCAGGATTTCATCTCTAGTTCTTTAACTGTTTCTGATTCTGGCAAGAAACTTGACATCTCTGTACCTTAACTTCCTAAATGCAAAGCAGATGTGTAGTTAACACATGGAAAACATATACATATACATACATGCACCCATACACATCCATACACATACACACACATATACCACCATACAGATATATACCAGCACATATATATGCATATAGACATACACATATACACACATGGGTATGCTACACTCATACACATACATCCAAACAGATACATATACATGTGCACCTGTACACACATCTATACATATGGACATAAACACACGCAAATATACAAACACATACATACACCACACCCATACATATATATATACCCATACATACATACTATATACATACACATACACACATGCACCACACACACATACAAACCCATACATATACATATACACATATGTGACACACATATATACACATATACATGTACATAAATATATACATACATGCACAGATATACATGTAAACACACATATGTGCCACACACACCACCACATACATGTACACAAATAACACATGCACACATACATACACACATACATGCAAACATATACACAGATACATATATACATATACAAGTACATAAATATATACATACATGCACACATATACATATAAACATACACACATATAACACACATACCACCACATACATGTACACAAATAACACATACACATGCACACATACATACATACATGGACACATATACACACATACACATATGTACACATACACATGCATACATCACCACACACAGATACAAAAATGTAAACACATGCATACACACACACAAAAATATACACACCCACACGCACATTAAAATGTAAAAATTCTACACCCCTCTGCCTCTGGCAGGTCTCCGTAACGTTCCAAGTCTCTTCGCCCCTGTCATGAGGACACTGCTTCCATAGAGCGCTTTGGCCCCTCTGAGTAGGTCGCAGACATAAATTAAGTATATTGAAATGTAAGTAGCACTACAAGGAAAACAGAATTCGCTTCTTGAGATTTAAGGAGACAACTGGAAAGGAATGATGCAGAAGCTGAGGAAACTCACGCTGTGTTACCAGGGAAGGGGGTGTGTCCCCGGGATGGGCTGTGAGCTCACTGCATTGTCATGGGCACCCGTGCTTGACCCTGGGGCATCTAAGCCAGTGGAAAGTCCCTCATGCTGAGAGCTACAGGTCCTGGTCTCCACTCGCAGGATCCAGCTCCGGGGGAGCTGATCCTTGTTAAGAAGGGGGGGGTGGCATCGATCCTCAGTAGCAGGGATGTCAGAGCTTCACGGTACACAGAAGTTCGGGGATCAGCCGTGGCAGATCAGTGTCTCTGTACATCATCTCCTCTCTCCCAGAGGCCACCAACCATGGGAATGCAGATGATGCCCTGGTCAGCCCTCACTGATGGGCACTGTGGTGTACTTGAGTCCCTGCATGATGTCCATCTGTGAGTCTTTCTTAGGGCTTCTCTAGCCATGTCCATCTTCCCATCCCACTGTTTAAGCACAGAGGGGAAGAGGTGCTAATGGTAGTCCCTCAGCTTTACGGCCATTTACCAAAGTCACCCCTACAGGGCTAGGGAGAAAGCTCAGCAGGTAAAGTGCTTGGTGCGCAAGCGTGAGCACCCGAGTTTGGCTGCTGGAATCCATGGACAGAAGTCAGGCACTCGGCGTGTGCTTGCAGTCCCGGCCCTGGGGAGGCAGAGGCATGAGGATCCCTGGGACTCCATGGCCAGTCAGCCTGCTTAGCAGTGAGGCTGACGGTAGGGCTGCCTGCTTAGACCCTGTACACCGTCCTGTTCTGGGAAGGGTGAGAACTGGGAGTGGTGAGGCTCGTCAGCCCAAGCCAGCGACGTGGGACCATGTTCCTTGACCCCTGACAAATGGATGTATTCATTACACTGAAGACTGGAAGGAACCACAAATGGGATACATACTTGAGGAAATATGCACACAGCTTGGTTTATTTTTCTTATCTGCTTTTGTTCCTGGTGGTGTGAGGACACTCTTGCATACTTGGCGGCCGCGTTTCCATCCTTGAGTTGTTTGTCATTTCTGGGGCTGCTGTCCTGGTATGATTCCTCTTTGGGGAGGGATTTACAGGCACATGTTGACCCAGCTGAAGGGGAGGGAACAAGATGCAGTGGGGATTTTATGAGCAAGGGCCACCACGCTCCTCAAGTTCCTTCTCTCGATGATTCCACAGACATGCTGCTGCCCCAACCGGACATTCCTGGTGTTGTCTGATGGGTCATTTAATGCAATACTCATTCAAAAACCCAGGTTCCTTCCAGACTGTCCTGGAACCAACCTGCCTTTCCTTTTGTGTGTCTGGGGGTTGTAGTCAGTGACTGCTCTGTTACGGGCATATCAAGGAGGTTGGTTCTCAGTAGCAACAGTTGCTAGGAAAAGTGCTATTGCTTTCTGAGGCAGCAGAGGAGAGGGTGGGAAGGTGAGATGGTGGAATGGCTGGGCAGATGGGACAGGCAGGGGCCTGTGGTAGATGGGTGAGATGGGCCAGTGGCCGATGGACCTCACTTGCCCCTGCTAAGCAAGGTCTTGTTTTCCAAGCACTCAGCTTCTGCAGTGACCCCTTCAATCTCCCCACCTCCAAAGACCTGATCAGTGCCTCACCCCTCAGGACCCTGTGTAGACTCATCACCACCTGTTTTGGACATTTCAACCTGCAGGGGACTCAGATACTCATCAAAGAAGGGGGAGATAAACCACAAAACCACCCGAGTGTCATGGGGGGACAGTGTCTTTATAGCTCCCCTGATGCTGTCAGGTCCTTATCACAAGGTGGGCGATGGATGGGAGGAGGGAAGGAATGTGTCATGAGCCCTTAGGGACCTGGTAACGAGTGAAAGGACCCTGATGGAAGAATGGATGGACCAAGTGTGGTCTGCAAAGTTTGCAGAGTGGTGTCCAGCATTTACCAGAAAGGAGATCTCAATGCTCTGTGCGGCACAGTGACCCTGAGGGAGCAGTGTGGAATGAAAGTCGCTAGAGTGAGACAGTCAGCAGAAGCTCATGCACATGAGATAAAATTCCCTGAGACAGGCAGTAGAATGGTGCTTCCTGGGGTTGGGGGAGGGGCACTGGTATAACTTGAATGGGGGCAGAGTTTCAGTTTTAGGAGATGAGTTCTGTGGTTGGACAAGGGTGAGGGGCACGCAGCTATGAATTCACTTAAATATGTTTAAATGTCAATATTGTATGGATTCGTATAGTAAAAGGGGACTTTATGACTGAACACAGAGGGCAGGAGACAGGAGAGCTCAGTGTCTTCTGGGAGGGATCGAGACACACAGAGCTGACTGCTAATGTGGGGGACCTGACCTCTAGCTGGAGCTCAGCTTGCTGAGCTTTGCAGGCTGCCTGTTGCTGGAGCTCTGTTAAAAGCAGAAGAATGAACAGAATGGGCGGGTCTTCCAGGCCATGGGTAGCAGGCCCCTGAAGTGTTCTTTCTGGCCCTGGTCCAAAGAGCAGGGTAGGCCTCTACCCATGGGCACTCTCAAGGATGGACATAGAGTGGACACTTCAGCTTTTCCAGGCTCAGTTGACCCTGTTTTGTGTTGGCTTGTGGGAATGAAGGATGTTTCATTGGATTCAGAAGGAGTTTCTGAACCAAAGCTCATGCAGCCCTTCCCTTCCCTGAGGAGTCAAAGGCTGTTGAAGGGAGCTCGGGGGGAGGGACTGGCCAGGAATCGTCCGTCTGTGGATTTATAAGCAATTAATGGATACTGATGGATACTGGGGAGAAAGAGGCACTATCTGGAGAGGTATAGACACCGATAAATTGTCCATGCTCCTGTAATCTTTCACCCACATTCTTGTAAGGAACTGTAATTAAACTTATTGTGTCACTAAACAAACAAGCAAACAACAAACAAATGAACAGAAAAATGGAAGAAGAGCCTATCTGGAAAAAGGGAAGTAATGGGGGCGAAAGAGATCAAAATATATTATTATATACATGTGTGAAGATGTCATTATGAAACCCATTATTAGGGATAATTAATATATGCTAATAAAAAGAAGGCAGACTTTAAAGTGAAAGGGAAACTCCATAAGAAATGAAAGTAAGCAGCCTCACCTGCCTTCCCCCTGCTCAGCTGGCGAGGCTGCAGTTCCTCTCTGTCCTGGGTGTGTGCCTTTGACACTTCTTCCCACGCACCTCTGGGCCTTCCTGGGACTGGCAGTAAGCTGTGCACAGGCTGTGAGTTATCACACACAGAGCTGCTGCTGCCGTGCTCCGACTCGCTCTGAACTTTCCCCTCTTCCCTCTGCCCACACTCATTTTCAGGAAATCTGTGTTGTAAGACAGGAGTAGGCAGATTGCAGTCACCAGGCCAAGCCCCTCCCACACCCTGGTTCTGTAAATAAAGTTTTATTGGAATAGGGCCAAGCACAGTTATTTGCATATTGTCTATGGCTGTCTCTGATGGCACAGCAGGGTGGAGTGGTTGCCACAGAGGTCACGTGACCTGCAAAGGCAGAAATATTTACTATTTGCTGGCTGTGGGAAAGGTTGCCAATGCCCTGCTGTGAGAGGCCCTGGCGTGTTTAATTCTTTGAGGACTGGGGCACATACTTATGCTTTCTTTTTTTTCTTTGACTCCAATGCACTAAAAGAAGGAAAATCCATTTACTGTAAAGCACCTGTTTCAGACAGGAGACAACTTTAGCAACAGCATTCAGAGTTCAAGCTAGATGTACACCTTTCTCATCGGATTAATGACACCTGGGAGAGGATCTAAAATGAGACACTAACACGTCCTGTCATATTTCTCCTATTTGGGACTGTTGAGATGGGTCAGCAGGTAAAAGTCCTGCTGCCCAAGCCTGACCACCTGAGTTCAATCCCCAGAACTTACGGGGGAAGGACAGCACTGCCTGTACAAATGTGTCCTCTGGTGTCTACACATGTGCTGGCATGTGCACTCCTGCACATGCCTCTGTCCTTGTGTAACCTCCTGCACTGTCACACACATGGTAGTAATAAATAGTAACACCAACCCAAATTTCTCTCATTTTGCCTGTGTCTCTAGAAGTCTGTGTACATGTATGCTTACACGCCTTGAGAGAGGGATCTTTCTGTTTGAAAAGTCTCCATAAATTCAGACATATAAGTCTAAACAGTTACATAAATTTTGCATTTAAAAAAAATTTCACATTTTGCAGTTTAATTCTATGCAAATTGATGCCACGAATGTGGAGTATCACACAGAAAAAACAAACAGGTTTGAACAAAGTCTCCAGAAGTACCAGAGAATTCCAGGATCAGAGGTTTACCTATTGGTGTATTACAAGCCTATCTATCTATCTATCTATCTATCTATCTATCTATCTATCTATCTAATCTAACTAATCATTCATCTATTTAGAATCTATATCTATCAACCACTTATTATATATCTATCTGTATATCTATACCTATCTATCAATCATCTATCTAAACTATTATCTATCTATATCTATGATCTATGTATCATCTATCTATGTATCTATCCAGCTATCAATCATCTATCTATTATCTGTCATCTCTTATATATCTATCATCTATATATCTATATCTATCTATCATCTATCTACATATTTATATCGTATCTATCTATCTAATCTAGCATCTATTTATGTATCTGTCATTTTATCTATGTATCTACCTACCTATCATATATTTAATCTATGTCATCTATCCATTCTATGTATCATCTATCATATATCTATCATCTATCTCTATCTAGCATCTATTATTTCTATTTATTCTATCATCAATCTATTATCTATCATATATCAATCTATCATCCATCTATCTATCATCATCATCATCTATAATTTATCATCTATCTATCATCAGTCATCATCAATCATTTACTAACCATCTGTCCATGCCTCTGCACTTGTTGCTGCTGTCTCTTAACAATGCAAAATCTCTGATCAGTTGGGCCAGCATTCCTCAATTGGGGCACTATTAACATGAGAGGCAGGGAATTCTTGAGGGGCGAGGTCTGTCTTGTGTATGGGGAGCTGGCAGCTCCTGTGGCCTTGATGGGTTAGATGCCAATAGCAAGCAATTGTCTTCCCAACATCTGGCCTGTCTAGAAAACTCAAACCATCTCTAGACATTGTGAAATGTTGCTTGGAAGGAAACACCCATAGGCGAGGACAGCAGACTCAGTACATGGGGAGGCCGCGTGCTGAGTGGTTTCTGTGTGTGACCCTAGAAACTGGTGCTCAGCCTCCATCCACCCCAGGCTCCCTTGGATTAGAGGCGTGTCCTGCTCTGTGCTGTGAATAGCCCTGCATTGCAGTATCTTTGGCCACTGGGAGAGCAAGCAGTTCCTTCCTGGTTGTCCCTCTATGAAAAGTGCCAGAGAAGGCAGGTATGGTGGCTCATGCCCCAAATCCCAGCACTCTGGAGGTAGGAGGATTGCCATGAAGTCCAGGAAGCTGGTGTGGGTTACTTGGTGAGACTGTCTCAAAAAAACAAGCAAAATGAAGCAGAACACATACATGCAGGGATGCGTGCACCACCACCACCACCACCACCATCACCACCACCATTACCATCACCACTATCACCACCATCACCACCATCACCATCACCATCACCACCATCACCACCACCACCACCACCATCACCACCACCATCACCACCACCATCACCACCACCACCACCACCACCACCACCACCACCACCACCCCATTGCCACCACCACACTGCCAAACACACCACCCAACACCACCAACACCCATCATCCCACTTCACCACCACCATCACCACCATGCATCACCTCCACCCACGCATCACCACACACCACCACCTATCACCCACCACCACCACCACCAGCATCACTACCATCACCACCACCACCACCACCACCGCCACCACCACTACCACCACCATCACCACCATCACCACCACTACCACCACCATCACCACCACCACCACCACCATCACCATCACCATCATCACCACCACCACCATCACCACCACCACCACCATCACCACCACCACCATCACTACCATCAGCAACATCATTACCACCATCATCACCAGCACCACCACCACCACCACCAAAGGGTAAGAGTTCCAGTTGAAAGGAAGCATTAACTACTTCATCAAGGAAAAGCCCCAGCAAAGACACAGAAATATCTAAAAAAGCAGATCCTTAAAGATTGGAGCTACTTCTAAGAGGAAGAGGTTAAATAAAAGACAACAAAAAGTTAATAAACTTGGGGTAAAATATATGACTGGATGGATGCCTCTGAGAGAACTGATAATTAGATGACTTTCAGCAACTTTCTCTCTCTCTGAGCAAGTACCATTTTATGTAATTTTCTGACATCGAAACAACAGCTCTCCTCCTTGTTAAAAAGAAAAGAAAAGAAATGAAACTCGGTCCCACCTCACAGTCAACAGAATCAGGGTTTGACTAATCTCTATAATCAGAAGCTAATTTGCCTTAAGAATAATAATAGTAACAATATGCCTGTTATGAAAGAGTAGCTTTTATCGTTTTATTTGCTTGTGATTATGTAAATCCCAGATAGACGGCAGTGTGGGGAGGCTGCGGAGAGCAGCCCTGCCTTAGCAGCAGAGCTGCGGGGAACCGAGAACAGGGTCTTCTGCTGAGAGACACAGCCAAACTTCTCCCCCGGTGCAAAGAATTTATTTTCTGCAGATTGGCTAAGGCATTTGATAGTTTAAATACAAGATGTTGGAAAAAAGAGCCGGGCTGACTGCTTTCCCTGCTTCTCTCTCCCTTTCCTCTGCCTTGGAGAACAGTGCATGTTCTTATCCTCTGGCAGGAGGAGCCCTGAACGCACAGCAGCAAGTCGAAAGGATCAGTCCTGAGTGGGGCTGGATCAGGCACTCAGCTGGAGCTCTTCAGTCAGGTCGAGTGCAGGCTGGCTCCTGCTTCTTCCAGAGCATGACCTTGGCCATCCTGCTCTCTGCCGGCTTGGGGCTTGTGAGCAGGAGAGAGTGGAAAGGGGCTGCGGAGCGCTGAGCCTCTCAGCATCACGGTTGGCTGTATGGAGGTGAATGCCTGGTGACCCTCGTTCTGAAGGTCTGGAAGGGAGGTAGCTGCTCTCCAGGGCTGTGCTCTGAGCTCCAGCCAGGTCAGGCAAGGTCCACTGCTCCATGTTGATTTGTGAGCTGTGCCTGTGTCACCATCTCCGCTGACTTCCTGACTCATCCCCAGTCCATTTTTAGTCTTCACAGACTGTGAATGGACCTTCATGCCTTTAGAAGAATCACATGGGCTAAGCTGGTCATCCCAGGAGATAGAGTTGAAACCATTGCTCATCAGTTGTCCTCTGGCAGGCAGTTCTCATCACTCTGCCTACCTGCCCTTACTCGAGAGATTCTCATGGGAGGCCTAAGGGAAGCTAGTGTTATTACTAGTCATAGGGTAGAAAGGAGGAAACTGAGGGACTGAGGGGTGGCAAGTCATCACCCCGTGTTACGCAGAGTACCAGAGCTAGACTCCAAGGCCTGTGTTAACGAGCTTCAGAGCAGGTGGTGAGAAGGCAGCTTGCCGGGCTTCCTCTGAGGTACTTGCCATTCCAAGCCACCCTTGCGTTCAGTGGCAGAAAGTTATATGTTAATTCAGGGTATTTGGTGAAGTCAGAGAGCGGGTACATGCATATTGGCCAAAGACCCCAACTCTGCTCTCTGTTCTACCCCAGCTTATATCACAGTGGTTACTCAGTGCTTCTGAAGAACCCCCGGCCTCTCCCTCAGTCTGTCGTCTGCTCCCAAGGAGTTCTTCACACTGATCTCTAAGCACCTGACAGGCAAAGCATTCTCTTTGTGAGATTCAGAAGAGATCGAGGAAGCTCAGGGCCCAAAAATCAGGGCAGCACAGGCGCGGCCAGGCGTGCGTTTAAATTCGGTGCTCAACTGGCTTGAGCCCAACTAGCTGGTAGAAAACATTTCATAGAAATGTTGAAAAATGACATTTCAAAAGAGACAATTTGAGCACTGAAGACAATTTTCTTGGCTATGGCTGCAAACCACATCTCCATGAACCAAAATTCCAATGAAGGTAGACCAAAGGGATTCTGGATTTTGTTACAAACTTGACTTGAGGGTAGAAATTTGAAGTTTTAGAGTGTTTCAAAATTTTCTAATTACAGAAAACAGCATAGGCACTGAGGAGAGTTTACAGAAACAAACAAAAAAACAGAACAGGAAAGCAACAAACTGGCTGCTGAAATCTGACCGTGATGTTATACCTTGAAGCTGTCACTCCAGGCTGGCACGTAGCTATCTCAGTATATTGCCAGTTAACTTGACCGAAGATGGCTAATTTCCTCTCTGCCCTGTCATCAGACTAACCCACCTGAGACATGCCACCCTCTCTGGCTAGAGCATGTGTTACTTGCTTGTCTAGGATAAAGGGGCTGAGAAGCGCAGAAAGAGTTCTCTTGGAATGTGGAGAGGTCTGAACTCCGGAGCTTTCTCTTGCACACTTGGAGAGCCATTTGGGGACACCATGAAAACGAGAGTGGAGACGGTTACTCATCTCATCGCTGGCTGTTCTGCAATCGTGAGGAACGTTCCCGAGGCTGGTGTTGGTGGGGGTGGGGTGGGGAGGCTGCATTGCAGAGCAACAAGATAATTAGGCACAATTGAATTAACTAACGAATAGTGTCAGCCTCAGCTGCCACCGTCCTCTGGGAATTAGGCTCACCCTGGAAAGCTGTCCCCCCACCCACACTAAATAAGTTTAAAACAGCACGAAAATATCAAGAAGACAGTGAAACGTGAAAATGTGTGAAGAGAATGCATGCTTCACAAACTCCATTCAGACACCACTTCAATGGGACTGTTGCATGTGTGTGACACCCAACAATTGCGTGTGTGGTGTGTGTGTGTGTGTGTGTGTCCCTGTCTCCTTCTCTCAATTCTGCATCTCTTTCGTGGGTGTGAACGACATGGCAGAAAAAGTTTTGCAGCGGTTGAGTAGCTCTGCCCGAGGGCCCCTTTCTTGTGCCTCAGCCTTTCCACAGAAACAGGAGACTGTCCCGGGACAGAAGCCAGGGACATCATCTCAGGGGTGCAGATGGAGTGCTGAGAGGTGAGCGGGGACTGGGCTCCAGCCCCTTCTGCTGGCCAGGCTGCAGCCACATGCACCCTGCCTGGGGAAGCCAGGCCTTCTGCAGATCAGTTCAAGTCTCAAACCTGGTCCGCTCATGGTGCGCTGGCCTTGGGAGCTGCCTGATCTGAAGGGGCCCTGGGGACAGCTGCCAAGGCCGAGGGCTGAGGGCTGAGGGCTCCTGCTCCCTCAGCTCTGTGTAAGGGCTTCCTGGGATCCCCTCCCTGGGTCTGTCACAGTCCCCTCCTGGGACTGTCTACAGGAGGGTTGTGGAGACAATCAAAATGAGATTGCAGGAACTGGGGAGATGCCTGGGTGGCAGGAGGGCGTCCAAGCAACCGCTACTTTTCTAGAGGGCTCAGGTTCAGTTCCTTGTATCCACTCATAACCAAGTGTAACTCCAGCTGGAGGGGATGCAATGCCCTCTTCTGGCCTCTGCAAGCCCCTGAACACACTTGGTATACACACACACACACACACACACACACACACACACACACACACACACACAAATAGAAGTTAAAAATAATTCCTTAAAAAAAAGGGATTTTGATGGATATGGCATGCCTTGAATCCCAGGACTCAGGGAGGCAGAGGTAGGCAGGTGGATCTTTGTGAGATTGAGGCTAACCTGATCTACATGGTTGCCTATACACTACAGGGAAACCCTGAAGAGAGAGAGAGAGAGAGAGAGAGAGAGAGAGAGAGAGAGAGAGAGAATGCTGTCATCTCTCCCCCTTCCTTCCTTCTGTCCTTCTTCCTGCTCCATCTCTACACTGTGATCTTTTACATTCTCATTGCTGGGAAATACTGAGTCAAACCAAACCTCTGTGGCCAGAGATGGAGTACCCTGATGGGAGTGTCCATTAGAATTGGAGCTTCCATATCAGGGCATGGAAAGGGAAGTGACTCAAAATTCGATTGAAAAATGATGTAAGATTTATGGAAAAAGTTTAATAACAATGAAAAAAGAAAAATAATTTCTTAGTTTATTGTTGGCTTGGAACAGTAGTTCAGAAACTACTCCTAAAAATCAGTTCTGGTGAAATATAAATGTGGAGCTTTTTTTAAAAAAAAACTAAAATACTTTTATTGAAAAAAAAAAGAATTGGAGCTTTGGGGCTGGCGAGGCACCTCGGTGGGAAAGCCTTGCTGCCTGACAACCTGAGTTGAATCCCCAGAATGTACATAAAGCTAGAGGAGAGAGAACTGATCCCACAGACGTGTCCTCTGACTTCTACGTGTACACCTTGGCAGGTATGTGCCTGTGTCCATCGTGAATAACACACAATAATAATAAATGAAATTAAAAGGAAAAATACCCACCGTAGAGCTTTATCCCGAGGTCTGCTCAGCAGAGGCTGAAGAATGGCTGTTCTTGGAACAGGGAGCCTGAGGGATCTAGAAACAGCCGCTTTCCTCCGAGGTGTGCGCCTAGCACGGCGTGCTCCTCGGCAAGCTCTGCCTCCCATCCCATATTCTTTTGGTCTTACATGCTTTTTGATTATTTTAATATTGTACACGATAGAGTAGGAAGATGCAGTTCCTCCTTTGAGTACGATTTAACACATTTGCCAGATTTAGCAGAAACAAACAAAACCTAAAACAAACAAAATTACCACAACCTCCCCACCCAGGGATGCCCCATTCAAATGGAATGTCTGATAAGGTGGGTTATTTTTTAGTGTACGGAGGCCCCAGGCACTATTTGGGACCACTCATGCCCAGCGTTTTGTGCTGCTTATCCAACGTTCCAATTTGGCAGAGTGCCCTGTGTGCTACCTGGCAGTGTTCATTAAAACCAGGCATAGATTAAGAGATATGTAGGCTGTGCCTTCATCTTTTAATTTTTCCAAAAGAGAGGCTGAAATGCGTAACAAACATTGGACTTTAAAGTGACAGAGCAGCTCTGGAATTTACCCAGAAGAGGACTGGCAGATGGGCTGTGGGATCCTGCATGCAACATCCCGTTCTTTCTTTAAGACACTTACTGCCTAACCTGGTGGTCCTTGTTGGGGGCCACCAGGTATGTCTGGCTCTGTTGGCTTGTGGGAAGGTTGGTTGTAAAGTGAAATGTGTATAAGGTGGTACCAGTCCCTTCCGGATGTCGTTGTGGTCACAGCCTCCCTCTGCATAGTGGCTCTCATATGGAGTGCTTTCCTTGGTCCGAGGGTCCCAACCCAGAGCCGAGCTCCCAGCCCTCCTGTGGAGGCCACATACACAGTAAAGGAGGTGTACGTATTGGCATGAGTCACCAGGATTTGGGGATGCTTCTCACACAGTGCAGTTGAGCTTATCTTGACTAATATATACTTCGTGGTCCCCTTGGGCTAGACCCTTACTTCTCTACAAACCTTGATGTCTTTATCTGAAAAAGTAAGGTTAATATGGCCAATCTTTTCTTTTTCTTTTTTTTTTAAATTTTATTTATTTCTGTATGTGTATGAATGTACTGTCTGCATGCAGGTTTGTGCACCCATGTCGTGCAATGAATATGGCCAATCTTTTAAAATGCATAGTTTTGCTTTGGAGTTAAGTCTCATAAGCAACTAGTCAAAATAGTGCAGTTTTGGTGTAGGCTTAACATGGTTTGAGGAAAGGGATGCTTAATCTTTATTGTCAACCTGACTGGATGAAGGAAGCGCCTAGGAGATTTGAAACTCAGCTCTGAGTGTGTCTGTGAGGACATTTCCAGAGAAGATCAGATCTTGACGTTTCTAACTAACAGATGGATTAATCCTTTGGTGGGGTCATAATATGATAGCATTGTTGGAAATGCTGAAAGGCAGGAGGTGTGGGTCTTGGTTGGAGGAAATAGTCACTGGGGACCTGTCCTGGGAGGCGGGATCTTGCCTTGGCCTTCTCCCTTTGTTTCCTGTCAGCCATGAATCTCTTATTTCACCCTGGTGTCCAGTCTTACCACTGGCCCAGAAACATGGAGTTGACAGATCCCAAAGTGAATCCTTTGAAACTGTGAGCTGGAATGAATCTTCCTTTCCTGAAGTTGTTTCTGTCCCAGTGACCAGCAAAATAGGAAAAATAAGGAGAATGCTTGAGTTCACCAGAGGATGAACATTTCTCAGTAATCCAGAACTATCATGGAAGTCCAAGTGGCTGAAACTTGGTGCTGGACAAGCTCACACATGCACTCAGAGACAAGCTCCTCCCGGGGCTGACCAGCTGGCCCATCTCATGGCTGTGGCCAGCTGCAGTCCAACCTGTGAAGTAAAGCTTTGCCTAAGAAGTGTCTGCTCCTCATTAGCTGAGACTCGACATTTAAGGTTTCTCCTTTCCTTAGGGAAGTGGTCCAAAGGGTTATGTAAGCTTTCTGTCTTAGACACATTCAAAAACATGTTAAAACAATACAAAATGTCTACTGAAACCACACACAAGCTGAAAGAGCATGCGAGGGCCCTTCCATCCATGTGTAACTTGCTCCTTGTAGGTCAAGGGCTGCATCCTTTCAGAAAGTTCCATCCTGCTTCTGGGTCTTCTGGGTGGCAGTCACAGGACACCGAATTTTGGCCAGTTTTGATCTGCTGCCTGTCTCCTCTTCAGAAGGGCTCTTGATGAAGAGCTGGTCCAGCAGAGCCGCTGTGAGCTACAGTTCAGGGGTGGGCGCTGCAGGGAGCTGGTCACGCAGCCAAGAAAGCCCTCCCATCTACTCGTGTTTATTAGGTATATGTCTACCTCTGTCTTCAATGTTAAAACCGAAGGGTGACTGTTTTTCTCCCAAGCATCCTCTTGTCCTTTAACTCTGCTGTTTGCTCTGACATTTGGAAAATCCTGCCCAAAGTGGGACTCCAGGTCAGAAAACCTTTCTGCTAAGTAACTGCACAGTCATTGTAGGCTGGCCTTTACCCTCCCACTCCAGAGGACCTGTGGGGAGACTTGTCCTCCCGGGGGACTTTGATTATGTTATCAGTCTTGCCTTACTAGTATCTAAATCATTTCAGTGTTTAAGATTTTTGTTATTTAAAGATCAGGTTAGGCCCTTGAACAAGTGAATACAGAACAAGAGATAAGCATCTTTTTTTTTTTTTAACCAGGAGTTATTTGTTTAAAGTGACAACTTAAGTTCCCGTGGATTCTAGGGTAACCTTAGCCTAGTTTCAGTGCTTGTAAAGGATGAACATCTTGTTTCTAGGTTGGGCTGTGTTTGGGATCCTGGACTGTGTGGAACATAGTCTGTTTCTTGGACTAATTTCTCTGTATTATATAATTTTCTGTGGATATGCTTATTTAATGCCATGCCTTTATGCAGAGCCTGGTCTCTGAAGCTGCCAACGGGTGTCTGTTCAGTTCTTGGATTCATTTCAAACTTCAGAAAGAAGTCATTTCCAAGGCTGCGCAGGCTGAGGATTCCTATACAGGTAACGGGGGCGAACGGAGGCAGCCATCTCTGAGAAACTAGGCTTGTGTTTAATAAGAGACGATTACTGTCTGATGAACTTGGGGCATGAGAGACAAGCCCATGTGTTGTCCTTTGTTCCTGAGACTTGTTGAACTGCGCACAAGATGTGCTTCCACGTGCCCCACCCTTCTCTCCGATGCATCTGCAGTAGCCCTGCCTACTGAATGGCATTTTCTCCTCCTTTTCCGCCCACATTCACAGAGCACCTACCATATGCCGGGGTAGATGTTGGGGCTGCAAGTACTTGGTAAGAAAAGGTTCCTGCCCTCTTAGAACACCTATTTTGGCCAGAGACAGATTGCAAGACAGTCTCTGGGGATTGGCATAGTCAATGCTGGGCAGAAGATGGGTGGCAGCTGTTGGTGGTCCATCCTGGGGGTGAGGGAAAAATTCATGAGCACTCTAGATGGTAGAGAGGTTAAAAAAGGCCCCGGCAAACCCATAGCAAGGTGGAGCAGACTGCATGATGTAAGGACAAGGCTGGCCTTGCTGAGCCATGGAGTAGTAGCAGCAGATGAATAGAGAAGATGAGGCTTGACTATGAAGGAACTTTAACACCTTTCACGTGTTTCAGATCCATGGGGCACTTATGTTCATGTATGCTAAGCTACGTGAAGGTGAATATGGTTATCACTATTATCCTGGATCTCGTTGGAGTAAGTGACCTCACATCCAGACTGCATCCTTGGCTGGTGTTCTCTTTCATTTCTGTTGCTGTGGTAAAACACCATTACCAAAAGTTACTTATGGAGAAAAGGGTTGGTTTCTTCTTTCACTTCCAGATTACATTCCAGCATTGAGAGAAGTCAGGGCAGGACTCAGGGCAGGTGCTTGAATGCAGGGCCAATTGCTTTCCATGCAGCATCGTCTCTGACCAGGGAACTCACTCACAACCAAAAGGACCCAGAAAAAGCATAGAGGATGTTCTGTTTGCTCGTGGGTTCACTTATTAGCCCATTCAGGCTCACACTTAGCAAGCTCTCTTAAATGGCCTGGGACCACCTGCCTACCAGCTCTCCTGCATCAATTAATAATCAAGACAATCCCTCACAGACATGCCCACAGACCAGCCTGACAAGGATAACCACTCCATCGTGACTTCTTTTTTCAGGAGATACTAGGCTGTGTCAAGTAGACAGTTAATGCTAACTAGGACAGTGGATTTCTACTGTTCCTTAAAGCTGCCTTGTCTGGTTTTCAGTCCACTTGCATCAAACTGGTCCCTCCAGGTCCCCCAGGTCTGTTCTACCTCATCCTCTATTCACCCCTAATTGCCGCTACTGAAGGGTCAGTCAGCTCAAGCTTTCTGTTCTTTTGGGAAGAGTTCCATCTGTGCAGCCTGGTGGGTGATCTGACCTATTGAAGTTTTCATACCTGGGTAACACAGGTGACAGAAATAGTGGTGCTTTAGCCACTAGTCCAAGTGACCTGCCTGTGTTAACACATAAAATCCCTGTGGCGACTCCAAAGTTGAGTCTTAGTGCCATCGCCAGCATACTATTAAGGAAGTATAAGCAAAAATAGGTTAAATGGTTAAAAAAAAAGATCTATCCCAAAGTGTGGAGTGAAGAAGATGGGGGCAAAATACAAGAAAGGCATGAGCTTTTTGGTAAATAGTGAAGGCCCTAAAATCTTGTGCTTAGATATAAAAAGGTTTCTTTTTATTTTAAAAATACTTTCATTAATTCTTTGAGGATTGCACACATTTTGATCACATTCACCCCCTAGTTCCTCATGGATTTGTGCTCCCTTTCCCAGTTCCTCCAAGGTCTGTACCCTTTCCTGGTTTCAATGTAGTCATCCTCTGGTTCATGTACTCCTGCTCCCTTTCCTGGGAAGATCCCTGAGCCTGGGCAGGAGAGAGTGTGGTATCCCTGTAAATCGGTTCCTATGTAACTGGAATCTGAGAAGGAAAAGGAGGGAGTGGGAGAAGGGACTCAACATTCAAAGCTCTGATCTCACTGAACTTATCAGACACCAGTGAAAGCCATCAAGCCATAGATTTCAGAATAACTACAAATGGTAAGAATGTGTACCCAAGAAGACTGTCCTGCAGCACCTCTAAGTTGAAAACTAGCAATACGAGGTGGATTAACTAAAACCGAAAAGCCTAAAAGAAGCTGGAAGCATAAGAATATTTTCAAAGAAGTAGCAATAAGATTTAAGATTGACTTCTCAAGAAAAACAACTTAAGCCAGAAAATGAGGTACTATGGTTAAAAGAAAATAACCAACTCTATGCCATGAAACTATCCTCCAAAAGGGACCACAAATGAAACATTTAGGACACATACAAACTGGGGTGTTCATCAGGAAGAGGAATAGGATCCTGTACAGAAAAGTGTCAGTGAAGAAAGGGATAAACAGTGACACAGAAGGGAAGCGTGTGGTGTCCTGGTTGGATTCAGTTGTCAATTTGATACACCTGCGAAGAGGGAACTTTAACTGGGGAATTTCCTCTGTCGGATTGGCTTGTGAATAAAGGGTCATTTTCTTGAATGCTGAGTGATGTAAGAGGGCCAGGCCCACTGTAGGTGGTGCCACCCCTGGGCAGGTGGTCCGAGCTTGTATATGAAAGCAGGCTGAGCACAGGCCAGAGGAGCAAACCAGTAAGCATTGTTTCTCCATGTCCATGCTTCAATTCCCACCTCTAGGTTCTCACCTTGAGCTCCTGCCCTGGCTCCTCTGAGTGATGCACTGTGACCTGGGAGTTGTAAATGAAATAAACCCTTTCCTCCCTAATTTGCTTTTAGACAGTATTTTTTTTTTTTTTTTTTGGTTCTTTTGGAGACAGGGTCTCCCTGTAGCCCCAGCTGTCCTGGAACTTGCTCTGTAGGCCAGGCTGGCCTTGAACTCACAACGATCTGCCTGCCTCTGCCTCCCAAGTGCTAGGATTAAAGGTGTGCGCCACCATGCCCAGTGACAGTGTTTTAACAGAGCAACAGCAAACTAACTAGAACGGAAATTGATAGTAGGAGGCCAGGTGAAGGACTTGAACATGTAATTTGGAAGGATCGTGGAAGCATTTGGACCTTTGAGCTGGAAAAACCTGAGTGCTTGGTGTTTAGTGAATGTTCTGTGGGCACATGGAAGATGATAATGCTGACAGAAGTGGGCATGATGGAGGACTGGTTTGTTTCAGAGGGAAGCAAAGACTTTATCAAGGCTGTTTGTATTTTAAATTAAGGATTTTGCAAGGAAAACCTTTAGTGCTTTATTGGGACAACTGAAGCAGATCAGCTGGGGCTGAAAAACCAGCTGTGATTAGTAAGAGACTGGCATCATTGAGGTGAAATCTTCCAGGATGGGCGTGGAGTGGAGCTGGCCCGATGCACGAGACGAGCTGTGTGAGCTGCAGACTTCATAGCCAGAGAAACAGAGCCACCCAGGCCATTGGAGCTAGAAGCTTGTGAGTAGAACATATATGAGTCATAGATGTTGGATATCGAGCTACACGTTGCCGGACTGTGGCTGTGCTCTGTTTTCCCTATTGAAATAAGAACGAATGTCACTTACCTTTTATTTTATCTTAGAGACATACTGAACTTTTAAATGATAGAATTTTTGAACAAAGACTATGGGATTTTAATGTTGCTCTGTGTTTTATACAGTGGTGATTGTGAGACGTGAGAAAGAAGGTTTAAAATGATATGTTTATGTGTGAGGGTAGATAAGGGGTTTGTTCTACTTTGATATAAGAATATAAAATGCAAACAAGATAAAATATAGACCCCCCATACACACACCACAGTACACCATACATGCTACACATATCACACATACATGTGCACACAATACATACTACATATACCATATGCACCATAAACACACACACACACACACACACACATACACACTCTTATAGACACTACATGTGAGGCATGTCGTGATCAAATTTCTGACCATTAGTAAAGAGGAAACATCTCAAAAGTAACTAGAGACTGAATATTATTTACATATAAAAGAGTTAGGAGTATTGCAGATTTAAAATGAGAAGATATGAAGGTAGAAAGGATGGAAGGATATCTATAAAGTGCTGAGAGAAAAAAGAACACTATCAAGGCAGAATTAACACTGGGGAAAATGTACCTCGAAAATGAAGTTGAAATATGCACTTTTCTCAACTGGCTCTCTCTCCTTCTCCTTGTTCCCGCTCCCCACATGCATTGCTGTGAGTATAACTGTTTTACACCAGATGTTAGATGATCTTCAAGTAGAAAGCAAGAAGACGTAGAGAGAAACTCCGAGCGACACAAAGGAAGGAAGAATTATGACTGGGTGGACACGTAGGAAGATAGTGTTCTGCTTTTCATCTTCTTTATAATTAACTGTCTAAAATAAGGAAAGACTGGATTATGAAGTTTATCACACAGGTAGCATAAGCACAAAGAACAAGAGTGGGAAGTAAATGTGTGCTGTTAAAAGTTGTGTTGGGGAGCTGGAGAGATGGTTCAGTGGTCAAGAGCACTGGCTGCTCTTCCAGAAGATCCAGGTTAGTTCCCAGGACCCACATGGAGGTTAACAACCATCCATAGCTCCAGTCGCAGGGAATCTGATGCTGTCTTCTGGACTCCATGCAAATTGCACAATACCAGTGTATGTATCAGGTAAAACTCTCATATTCATAAAATAAAAAGAAATAAATTTTAAAAAGGTGTGTTGAATGGTATGATGTTATTTGAAGGGGACATTGTTAAACCACAGTGTGCTTATCCAACCACAGATCAGTCCTTGAAAGGGGTATAGTTTATAAATCAGTAAGAGCTAAAAATGGAATGTTGGAATATACCTAATTAAAAGTTAGCATAAAACAGAAGACAGAAAGCACAGAGGTAGGAAAGCCCAGATATGTGACTAAGTAGATATGGCTCTCTAATCAGAAAGAGTAATGTCAAGCTGCTTTCTTGTTTTGTTTTGTCTTTTTGAGACGGGTCTCCCTTCAGTCACAGTGGGCCTGGAACTCACTACACAGACCAGGCTGGCTTCAATCTCACAGAAATCCACCTGCCTCTGCCTCTCCAGTGCTGGGATTAAAGACTTGTGCCACCTTGCCCAGATCAAGCTAGTTTTTAAGACAACAGACAAACAAACCAAGTAATCATAAAAGATGCTGAGGTGATTATGTTAATGGAATTCAGAGCTAATGAGAACAAGGGAAATTTCGGGCCCAGTATCTGAGTTTCTTTTCCTGTTTCTGTGATAAAATATTCTGAAAAAAGCAACACAGGGAGAAGGGTCTAATTTGTCTCACACCTCAAGGGTTAAGTCCATCCTGCCCAGGAAGTCAGGGTATTGAGGCCTGAAGCAGCTGGTTGCGTCACCTTCACAATTAGGAATGTGAGACACAAGTATGCTTAGTGGTGGTCAGCTGGCTTCCCCACTGTCTCAGTCTGGGATCCATCCCAGGTGGGGATTGGTGCTATCCAGAGTGGGAGGGTCTTTTCACCTCAGTTAACATAATCATGATAATCCCCCACAGGCTTGCTCAGAGGCCTATCTCCCAGGTGATTCCAGATTCTATCAAGTTGACAAGGAGCACTATCACACATAAGAAGATATGTCTCACTTGCTAGGGCAATAAGATAAGAAAAGGAAATTAAAGGAGTACTAATTAGAAAAGAGGAAGTCAAGCTATCCCTTTTGGCTGATGATATGATTGTTTACTTAAGGGATGCTAAAAACTCCACCAGAAAACTAGAAATGATTAAGAGCTTCAGTAAAGTGGCAAGATACAAAATCAACCTAGAAAAATCAGTGTCCTTTCTTTACACCAACGACAAGCAACTGAAGAAAGAATACAAGGAGATCTTCCCACTCACAATAGCCTCAAAAACAATAAGATACCTAGGAACAAACCTAACCAAAGACATCAAAGATCTCTACAAAAATAATTTAAACCCCTGAAGAAGGAAATTGAAGAAGACATCAGAAGATGGAAAAACCTCCCATGATCATGGATTGGGAAAATTAAAATAGCAAAAATGTCCATTCTATGGTATCCAGCATCTGTGGATGCTAGTGCCAGTTACCTAGTTGTAAGTATTTCTTGTGCACGGCCCCTTGAGCTTTTATCCAAGCAGTTGGGAGTGAAGCATATTGGAAACAACAACAACAACAACAGAAAGGACTGCATCAAAGAACTGACTGAAAGAGTGAACTTCTGCTCAAAACAGTCAACTTCCACATGGAGAATATTGAGAAAGAGATGAAAAGCATGTTTGGCAGAATGCATGAGCTCTGGTGGGGTGGGGGATAGGGTGGGGGACACGGGTCTAGATTTGATAATCTTGTACAAAATATATATTAAAAAATGTCCATTCTACCCAAACTCTTGTACATATTTAATGCAATCCCAATTAAAATCCCCAAGAGTTTCTACACAGGCTTGGAAAAAAAGTCCTTATTTTCATTTGGAAAAATAAAAGACCCCAAATAGCCAAAGCAACCCTGAGTGAAAAGAGCAATACAGGGGGATCTCTATACCAGACTTCAAACTATACTACAGGGCTATAGTCATAAAAACAGCTTGGTACTGGCACAAAAAAAGACGTGTTGACCAATGGAACAAAACTGAAGATCCAAACTTGAGCACATACAATTTTAGCCATCTCATATTTGACAAGGGGGCCAAGAAGCCACAATGGAGGAAAGACAGCATCTTCAGCAAGTGGTGTTGGCAAAACTGGATCACCTCTTGCAGAAGAATGAAATTAAACCCCTACCTCTCGCCCTGTACAAAAGTCAACTCCATATGGATCAAAGACCTCAATGTGAAACCCAAAACACTGAAGGCGATAGAAGAAAAAGTTGGCAGCAGCCTACAAGACATAGGTGTAGGAAAAGACTTCCTAAATCAGACAGCAGCTGCGCAAGAATTAAGGTCGACAATTGACAAATGGGACCCCATTAAACTCAAAAGCTTCTGTACATCAAAAGAAACAATCAAGGAAATGAAGAGAAATCCCACAGAGTGGGAGGAAACCTTCACTGCAGATATATCTGACAGAGCCTTAACTTCTAGAATATATAAACTACTCAAAAAACAAAAAAGAAAACAAATAACCCACTCAATATATGGAGCAAAGAGCTGAACAGAAACTTCACAAGTGAGCAATTAGAGATGGCTGAGAAACATCTTAAAAAAGTGTTCAACGTTACTAATAATTAAGGAAATGCAAATTAAAATCACTTTAAGATATCATCTCACTTCAATAAGACTGGCTAGGATCAAGAAAACAAATGATACCAAGTACTGGAGAGGTTGTGGGGAAAGGGGAACACTCATCCACTGCTGATGGGAATGTAAACTCATGCAGCCACTATGGAAAGCAGTGTGGAGAACCCTTGGAAGACTTGGAATGAAATTGCCATCTGACACAGCCATACCACTCCTAGGCATGTACCCACAAGACTCATCTTACCACAAAGATACATGCACAGCCATGTTTATTGCAGCTCTCTTTACAATAACAAAGAGCTGGAACCAACCCAAGTGTCCCTCAGCTGATGAGTGGATAGAGAAAATGTGGTACATGTACACAACGGTGTTCTATGCAGCAGTAAAGAAAGATGACATCATGAACTTTGCAGGTAAATGGATGGAGCTAGA
This sequence comes from Rhizomys pruinosus, assembly GCA_009823505.1. Classification (NCBI taxonomy): domain Eukaryota; kingdom Metazoa; phylum Chordata; class Mammalia; order Rodentia; family Spalacidae; genus Rhizomys; species Rhizomys pruinosus. Next base: position 2,398,124 of record VZQC01012167.1, read on the forward strand.
AGATATCATGCTAAGTGAAGTAACACAGTCCCAGAAAAACAAATGACAAATGGTATCCCTCATCTGTGGATGCTAGCACCAATTACCTAATTGTATGGCAAATTGAGCAACATTAATATGATCTGAAAACAACTGTGCTCTTATATTGTGAATCCCTTAAAAATAAATAAAAAAAGAAGATATGTCATCAGGATGGTGTTAACTCATTAAGTCAAAACAATCCCAGATATGTACACAATAGCAGACTTAAGGCAAAGAGAAGCAGGTCTATGAACAGGTGCAGAGATGTTGATGCTTTCCTCCAGGAAATGATAGAAAATTATCACTATGAAACAACTTGACCTGCCTGATGGAAATTTATAATATACTGTGCCCCCAAACCACAGAACACATATGAGCCTTATTAGGTTAAAACAGGAATGGAAGCATTCAGGAGATGGTTCCTGACCAAAATTAGATTAAATTAGAAATGAATTATAGAAACAACTCTGGAAAATTTTTAAATGACAGAATTATAACATACTCCACATTTCTAGATTACCTGTGGGACACAAGAATATAATAAGCCAGTCAGGAAACATTTGAAACACGTGAACACCAGAAAGCCAAGTATTACAACAGGTGAGACTCAAGGTAAAGACTGAATGGTGGACGTGTATCACTTTATGTGTTCATATCAGAAAAGAAGAAAGATCCTAAATTAGTGACCACTTCAAGCTGGAAGAAAAACAACCAAACTAAAATCAAAGGAAGCCAGAAGAAGAAAATAATAAAGGCAAACACAGAATATTTAGAAATAAGAAAAAAATAGGAACACCCATGTATCTTGAAGGTGATTCTTTAAAAAATCAGTTCAACTAATAAACATTTAGACTGATAAAGAGAGAAGGTAGAAATGGTTAATATTGGGACCATAAGAGTGAGGGGACAAACACAACAGACCCTGGCCATCAGCACAGCATCTTGGTGAAATTCATACATTTCTTTAAAGACACAAATAACAAAGCTTTACTCAAGAAGAAATAAAACAATCAAGAGTCTTGGTGTGTGTGCTGGCACTGAATTTATGACATACTTTTCCATAGTGGCACAATTCAGGTGGCCTCATGGATGAATGATAGCAAATGATATATTGTTGACACAGAATGATGACTGGAAACCATTAGGCTAAGGATGTGGCAGTGTATAACACATGACTGACAAAAGAACTGGCAATGGCCAACTTTCTAAGAGTTGCTTCACGTTTGGTGTGAAGGAATGCAATCTGAAACAAAAACTAATCTTATATAAACTAGCTTGTAAAAATTGTGTAAGATGGAAACCATTTTCTAACTCATTGTTTTTTGCATATTTTTGAGACAGGCTCTCCTTTTTTAGTCCCAGTTGACCTGGAGCTCACTATGTAGATGAGGCTGGCCTTGAACTCACAGAGATCTTCCTGCCTCTGCATCCCAAGTGCTGGGATTAAAGGCTTGTGCCACCACGCCCAGCTCTATCAGCTCAATAGCAAACCCGGATGATATCTTGATAGGAACAGAAAACTGAAGACCAATATTCCTTATGAATTTAGAAACACAAGATCATAACAAACCTGATCAGTCAAGTCTGGCAATATATTAAAAAGATAATGCACTGTGATTAAGTGGGATTACCCTAGGAATGAATGCAAGGTTGGTTTAATGCTACAGAAATGAAAGCATTGCTCATTCACAGAACAATAAAACCGATTTTTAATAGTTTCAGAAGTATTGGTCAAGACCCAATGCTCACTCATGATAAAAACAACTCCTAGAGGGCTGGAGAGATGGCCTAGCGGTTAAGAGCGCCGACCGCTCTTACAGAGGACCCGGGTTCGATCCCCAGCACCCACATGGCGGCCGAGAGCCGTCTGAAACTCCAATTCCAGGAGAACTCCAGTTCCAGGGGAATCCGAGACCCTCTTCTGACCTCCGCGGCATTGCACGACACGGGTGCACAGACCTGCATGCAGACAGTACATTCATACACATACAGAAATAAATAAAAAAAATTTAGTAAAAAAAAAACAACTCCTAGTAAGTTTAGTGGTGTTTTAGAAAGTCTACAATTATATATAATAGCAATAATTTACAATAGTATAAGAGAAGCCTGAATTGGGAGAATTCAAGCATTAAAAACAATATATCTCGGAATGGGATGTAAGAGGGATAGATAAATAGGTAGATAGATACATACATATGATAGATGGATGGATACATAGGATAGATGGATAGGTACATATGATGGAAGGATGTATGGATTTATATGATAAATAGATAGATAGATAGAGAGATACATAGGGTAGATGGTTGGATACATGATATAGATAAGTAGAGATGATAGTTGGATGGATGGATAGATGCACATGAAGGACAGATGGCTGGATAAACACTATAGATAGATGGATAGATAGTACAGATGGGGAGATATGATAGGTGGATAGATATAATGGATAGATATTGCAGATAGATAGCAATAAAGATGGATAGATACTATAGATAGATATGATAGATGGGTAGATATTATAGATTGATAGATGGATCAATATATGCTGTATATAGACAGATATAGCAGAGGTAGATACATACATTGGTTATATAGATGGTGGACAATAGACAAGGTAGATAGATGACAGATATTTAGACAGGGAGGGTAGCTAATAGATACAGACAGATATGATAGGTGAAAAATATTATAGACAGATGGATAGACAGAGACTTGATCAGTTGAGATGGCTATTATCAAATTTATAAATGCAGTACAATTAGAGAAAAACTTAATGTGTTTGTTTTTGGTATAAATTGGTAAGTTGATTCCAAAACTTATTTGGGTATATGAAAAATAAAGGCTAGCCAAACTCAGTTTGAGTAAGGATAGTAATTCTTGAAGACTTCAGCTGCTTGGTTTCAAGACGTTCTACACAGTACAGACGTGAAGATGGCGTGGTGATTCCAAAGAAAGTATCCGACGGAATGGATTTCAGAGACAGATAAGGCACACATGGTCAACTGAGTTCTGCTAGAAGTAACAAGATTTGGGGCTGGAGAGATGGCCTAGCGGTTAAGAGCACTGACCGCTCTTACAGAGGACCCGGGTTCAATCCCCAGCACCCACATGGCGGCTGAGAACCGTCTGAAACTCCAATTCCAGGAGAACTCCAGTTCCAGGGGAATCCGAGACCCTCTTCTGACCTCCGTGGCATTGCACGACACGGGTGCACACACTTGCATGCAGACAGTACATACAGAAAAAAAAAAATAACAAGATTTGTGGATAAGGAGGTTGCTCAGTTGGTAGAGTGCTTGCCTAGCATGTCCAAGCCCTGGATTCTACCCCCAATCACTGCATGAAACTGGGCATGATGGTGCCTGCCTGTCATCCCAGAGGAGGAGCCAGGAGGACGATCAGACATTCTTGTTTACATAGGATGTTTGAGACTAGCCTGGGCTACATGAGATCCCCATGCCTGAAAAGGACAACAAGACAAAAAGTAGCAAGGTTCGTAGGGTAGGGGTCAAGGGTTGACAACAGTTACTCATCTCCAGTTCCTCTCCTGTGAGCAGTAACTGTGTATATTAAAGAAAATTCTCATTGCGTGTCTGGAAAGCTGAGCTTGGACAACAGACATTGTAAATTTTACCTTGTTGAATCATCTCTCTCTTTTTTTTCCTTCTCATAAATGCTTCCATGTTTTCTTGAGGTCATTTGGCATGGGCATTCAATTAACTCCGAGTGGGTATAGATCAACACTTCACCCATAAAGGACCAGAAGTTATGGAAGAACACCTTGGAGACCTCGCATTGCTTTGGATGGAGAAGGATAACATTTCTAGGTAAAAAGATAGATTATATGATCCTAAAAATTTAAAATTTAATTTGAAATTCATCAAGATCATAAACTTGCTCTGCAGAATTCACTATTGAGAAAATGAAAGCACAAGACAGAGAGTGGGAGGAAATATTCACCCTTCAGATCTTACAAAATATTGCATTGGGAACACAGAAGGTGGGAGATAGCTTAGTTGGTAAAGTGCTGGGCTTGTAAGCAGAAGGTCCTGGGATCAGCAGAACTCACCTATAAAGGCTGGGTGTGGCGGTCTACGCTTGTAATCTCAGTGCTAGCTGCACAGAGAAACAGGCATCAGACCCATGAGACTAGCCTGCTTGGCCAGTCTCAGGTAAGAGAGAGACACTGTCTCAAAAAGCTAGGTGACGGCACTGAGTGATGAGAGCTGAGGCTGTCTGTTGACCTTCACAAGCACACACACATGTGCATCTGCATATACACGAATAAGTGCCCACATGCCCACACATACCAGAACATAGAAGGAGGCTTTAAAACTCAGCATTGTGGGGCTAGAGAGATGGCTCAGCAGCACTGGATGATCTTGTACAGGACACACGTCTGGTGGCTTACAATCATTGGTAACTCTAGCTCTGGGGGATCCAACACTTCTAACCTCTGCAGAAGCCCACACATGTATCTGTGTGCATGTGTGCACACACACATACCCCTACATGTAAGTAAAAATAAGATAATTCTTAAAAGAAAGCCTTCAGCACTAAGTCATCAAACACCCCATTCAGATATGGAAACATTCCTGGCGACTTTGGATGGGGCATCTTTTATTGGGTGTAAATGCCATCTTCCCAAAAGTAGATAAAAATGTCTTTTGATAATTCAGCTTCCACACAAGAAAGCCTAAAAATAAACAAGATCAATATATAAAGGGACAGTTCTCTCTTATTCTTTCTTCCTCTTCTGCTGGGGAGTGAACCCCCAGGACTTTGCATATACAACATAAGCCTCTGCCACTCTGTGACACATCCCGGTCTCTGAAACAACAGTTTTCAAAGCTCTGAATACCAGGAAATAAAGGACATCAGTTCCTCTGAGGATGGAAACTGTTGAGTGGGCCCTAACTTTCCAAGCTGAATGTTTCCAGTTTCAGCACAAGGATGGGGAGGAGACAGAGCTCATTGGCATGTAGAGGGTAGACAAGGAGCTGAAAATCTAGGGGTGAGTCCAACTCAGAGCAGCTGAGTTTGCAGGGCAGCCCCGGGGGAGGGAGAGCCATAGACCCAACTCTAGAGAACCACAGAGTTGCCTCCCAAGCTAAAGCAGAACACCGGCCCACTTAGGCCCGTGGTGAAGTCACTGAAAGTTTGAGGATAAAGATGAAAGGGTACCTGGACAGAGCAGGAAGGAGTGGTGTCCCCATAGCAAACGAGAAAAGCCCTGCTCATTGGGTCTGGGGAGGACACTGAGAAAGCTTGTTTCTATCACAGGGAATAAGTAGATGTGACTGAGCAGCCAATGAACTTAATGTCACCTTCAACTTATATCAAGAAAGTTCAGGAATATTTCTATAAAATAAAAATGTAAAAAACAGCCGGGCGTCGTGGCGCACGCCTTTAATCCTAGCACTTGGGAGGCAGAGGCAGGCGGATCTTTGTGAGTTCAAGGCCGGCCTGGTCTACAGAGCGAGTTCCAGGACAGCTGGGGCTACAGGGAGACCCTGTCTCAAAAAAGACCAAAAAAAAAAAAATGTAAAAAACAGCAACAAAACCAACAAAAGAACCATCCAGGTAAAATTCACAATGTGTGGTACACAGATTACCAGACATACAGAGAAGTGTAAAAACATGATATATCATAGACTTTTCTTTTTTTTCTTTTATTTATTTTTTATGCGTATGAATGTACTGTCTGCATGTAGGTTTGTGCACCTGTGTCTTGCAATGCCTCGGAAGTCAGAAAAGTGTGTCAGATTCTCCTGGAACTGGAGTTAAAGACGGTTCTCAGCCACCATGTGGATGCTGGGGATCGAACCCGGGTCCTCTGCAAGAGCAATTGGAGCTCTTAACCACTAGACCATCTCTCCAGCCCCATCATAGACTTTTCTATTGCTGTGTATTATCTATCTATCTATCATCTATCTATCTATCTATCTATCATCTATCTATCTATCTATCTATCATCTCCTTGTCTACCTATCACCTATGTATCATCTGGATTTGTTGTCTATTATCTTTAAACCACATATCAACTGTTCATTACCTACCATCATCTATCTACCATCTATCATGTATCTATCTATCTATCTACCAATTGTCTATCTATCTATCTATCAATCAACCAATTATCTATCTATCTATCTATCTATCTATCTATCTATCTTCTATCTGGGCCTAACTATATATCAAAATTGACCCAGAACATACATATACTTAAGAGACAGACATTAAATGGTTATTTATACTGAGTGTAGTAGTACACACCTTTAATCCCAACACTCGGGAGGTAGAGGCAGGTGTATCTTTATGAGTTCAAGGCCAGTCTGGTTCTATGTCAAGTTCTAGGCCACCCAGGTTTACAGTAAGACCTCATTTCAAAGAAAGATTATTGATAATTGTATCCCATATGTCCCACATTTTAAGATGTTTAAGACATATGAATGACTCCAAATAAACTCCTCGAGGTGAAAGCTCTGAATTAATAGGAGACATGGGAGATTACACATCACAGAAGAAAATACTGATGTCAAAGGCACACCAGCAGAAACCATCCAAAATAAAATAGCAGAAGAAAAACAAACCCCAGAGCACTGGTGCATGTGGGGGAAAAAAAATCAAGTGTCGGAATGTGTAATTGGAAGCTGTGAGAATGGAGAGGGGGACTTGAAAGCCGTTTCAAGAAGTAATGGCCCCAAGTTTTCCAATTTCTATGGAAACTATCAACCTACAGATTCCAGAAGCTCCCTGCAAGGGCAGGACATGTGATGAAAACTAGATTAATGTATATCACAAGCAGGTTGGTCAAAGCCAATGAAGAGGAAGTGCTTGAATGGGGCCCGAGGGAAAAAAGCACGTTAGGTGCAGAGGAACAAAGATCAGGATGGCAGAGATTTCTCTTGGACACAATGCGAGTAGAAGGCAGTGAGTCAATGTCTCTGAGGTGTTGGGGTGCCTCTGACCCTGAGTTCTAGCCCAGTGATGTCATTCTTCAAATGTCAGGGGACAGAAATAAGGTTGATTTCAGACATATAAAATCCGAAATAATTTATCACCAGTTGAATGGCATTAGAGAAAATGTTGAAAAAAGTCCTCAGGCCAAGCAAAATAAGATACAAAATGGAAACATGGATCAACCCAGAGCACTGAGAAGAGCCAGGAACCGTAGCAAAGTGGGAGAGAGTAGAAGATTTTTCATTGCTTTAATGTCTTCCAAAGATAGCTGGCTCTTTGTACAGGAACATAACAATGTATTTTGGGGTTTCTGAGAAATGTATAAGTTAAATGTGTGAAACCATAGCATAAAAATTGGATTGGATGTCAAGTTCTTAGATGTCGAAGTGGTATCACTTGAAAATGATAATCACTTTTAGGCAGTAACAGAATGAGATGGTTTATCAACTGTTACAAGGCCCTGAGCTGTAATTTGAACACCGTGTGCTGCTCTCTATCTAATCTCCCGCCGTTCACTGTTGTGGGATGGTGGTGGGGCATCCCTGTCAGCGCTGGGGGCAGTGAGGGGGGCAGGCAGAGTCCCTATTTCGACCCGTCCTGTCTTGCTTCACCCAGCTGCGGCTGGTCTTTCTGCATGGATGTTAGATTGCTTCTCTCAGCAGAGTGCTCTGGTAGATTGCCAGGGAAGATGCAGGATGCCCAATTAAATTTGTGTATCAGATGAATGACAAGTAATTTTTTTAGTGTAAGTATGTCCCAAATAGGACATTTTGAGTGTCTATGTGCTCGGTATGGCGACGCCCTGCCCTGGAGGATGCTGGCTGCTGCCCAGCTGCTGAGCTCCTATTGTGACAGGCAGGGACTTCTTCTGGGGGTTTGAACTTCCCATCTTCTCCATGCTCTGTCCCTATAATGTGCTTGTTGCTGGAATTCTGTGGGTCTCAGCATTAATTTTTTTCCTTAGAATAAAGCTTCTAAAAGCTGGTCAGGGGCTGGGAATCTGCACCCTTTCCCCTGGCTGTACTGTCTTTTTTTTCTTTTTAAATAATTAAAATATATTTTATGTGTATGAGTGTTTTGCCTGCATATATGCAAGTGCACCAAGTGTGTGCAATGCCCATGAAGGATAGACGAGGGCGTAGGATCCCCTGGTACTGGAGTTAGGGATGATTGTTTGCCAAGTGGATGCTCAGGTCCTCTGCAAGAACAACTGCAGAGCCCTCTCTCAGCCTTTGCCCTAATGATGAGTGTGACCCCGTCCCATGGCTGCTGCTGATTTGCTCTTAGAAATCTGTGTAGTCTGGTGGGTGTGGGAGGAGAAAGCTGAGTCTGGTTCCCCAAGTCTAACACATTCCCTAGAAGTGCTTGGTGCTCAGTACTCATTGCTTGGTGCCCACTAGACCAATGATGGAGAGAGAAGAGAGTGGGAGAAACCAGAGCTGAGACGAGGCTGCCACTGACGCTGCGAAGCCCATCATGGCCACTTTATTTAAAAGGCTGTCTGGGTATGTGTGTGGTCTCTCTGGCAGGTCAAGAGCTTCTTCCAGGCAGGGAGGGGTGTCTGCTGGAAGGTTGGTTTGTGGCACAGACAGAGGGAAGTGTGGATGAGGTATACAGAAGAGGAGGGACATGAACCTGGTAAGTGTGTTAGTTAGAACTTGAATCCCATGAACCATTAGTATGGGGGACTGTGGTGGGGACACAGAGCTGGATGGCTTGGCTCTGCCCTGGGTGGGATGCTGGTGCAACAGGTGACACAGCTATTCCCTGAGAATTCTGGGTGTGGCTCAGTCCTTGTTACCAGAAACCAATGGGAAAGTAACTCAATGGATCTAGAAACGAATGATCGATGTGAGACTTTATAGGCAACATAAGTGGGCAGAGGTGATGACTGTGGCTGAGGTGTTTGCTCTGCCAGCATGGGGACCAGGTTTCAGGCCCAGCAACTATATAAAAAGTGCCATGCACCTGAAATCCCAGAGCACGAGCATCCCCAGGGCTGGCTGGGCAGTGGTGTAGCTGTCGGTGAGCTCTAAGTTCAGTGAGATAGGCACACACATGCATGTACACACACACACACACACACACACACACACACACACTCAGCTAAGGGACTCGGAAGCAACAGTGGCTCATAGGAGAAGTTGTAGTTAGATGAGGGAGATAGATAAGCTAGCCTGCAGGGGACAAAGGGACTTGGTGTGGGTACAAAGAACTGAGGGAGCTCTGGGCAGCTGGCCAGAGGGCAATGTGGGGGCTGCCCGCAATGGGTCAGGGGGAGCAAAGGCACAGAGAGGATGCGAGCATGCTGTGTCCCTGCAGCTGGTGCAGCTGGAGCCTGGCAAGCAGCCGACGCTGTTAGCTGGGAGTGGACCAGAGTGGGGTTGTACGGCATGTAGAGGACTTGGGCTGCTGGGAGTGGACCACAGTGGTGTTGTATGGCTTGTAGAGGACTTGGGCTGCTTTCAGCAAGCCCTGGCCAGGCAGGAACAGAGGAAATGGACCCTCCTGTTGCTGTCTCTGCCAAAAAGCATTTGCGGAATTGCCTAAAATAGTGCAGCTCTCTGCACCTGATAGGCTGTGTAGCCTAGAGACATGGCTGTCTGTGGCTGAGTGCCCAGGGGAAGGTGTTGGCATGTGCATGTGGAGGCTGGAGAAGAGGAGAGGCTGCTGTGCAGTCCACACAGCCGTTGAGGGCCGGCTCCTCTGGACCATCCCTCAGCTTATCTGGACCTCGCCGTCTGACTGCTGTGTTAACTTGGGGGGGGGTGGGCAGACATCAACAAACGTCTGCTCACCCCAGAGAGGACAGTGACAGTGGAGTGATTCCACCCACACCTAGCTTGGTGAAACAAATACTTACTTCTAGGAGTGTGGGTGAGATGAAACAGTCACATCAGTAAGAAGCTTCCTGCGAGCTTCAAGGATGGTGTCTTCCTGTGGTGGTTTGAATGAGATTGTCGTCCTTGGGCCCCAAGTATTCAGATATTTTGTCCCCAGTTGGTGGCACTGTTTTGGGAGATCTTAGGGGTGTGGCCATGCTGGAGGAAGCACAGCACTGGGGGCGGGCTTAGTGAGTTCTTAAGTTTTGCTGGATCGCCAGTCATTGCTTCCCATGCCTGCTTGAAGATGCCAGGCCCTGATCCCACTCTGGCCACCTCCAGCCCCTTTCTCCCCACCATGATGGACTCTAATTCCCCCGGAACTGTAAGCCCAAATAAACTCTTCCTTTGGTCACACTGTTTTATCACAGCAACAGAAAAGTAACTAATACACTCTCCTTCAGTTAACCTCTCACCTTCTATCCACCAGCACCTCTGAGCCCACATGCTGATGTGGTTGTATTACACATAGCTAGAAGAGGCAGAGAAAGACTGAAGGAATGGCTGGAATCCTGGGTGAGGGTCTGCTGACCTTCTCTGTCCACATCCGCCCCTTCCACAAAGGAATGGTAACAGGCTCAGTCTTGTGAGGGTCTCTTGAGGGTGCCCACAGCTTCTCTAACTAAAGGGATGGTGGCTGCTGTTCTGTAAGGGCGAGATTGTACAGCACTGTGGAGCCTTTCAATTTGATGGCTGTAAGGAGCTGTTTTGCTTCTACCTGTGAGCTTGGCTTTTCTACTTCTGGATAATTCTGACGTCACCCTCAGCACAGTAAGTGCGGGCAACTAGAATTCCAGATCAGTTTTTACCTATCTGTAAAATGACATGATCATTGTGTGCTCCATCCGGGGAGAGAGTGCGAGGGACCTAGCCCCTTTTCTGGAGGTGATGAACCATGGGAAGTGACCTGATAGTGCATGGGGCTGGTCACAGTTGAATCTGAGTGACCAGTGTTGCCTGTGGAGAGCCATGTTATTTCAGGTGATTTGAATTTCCGGTTGTTGACACAGAGCTGGGCTGTGGGAATACAGAGTTGATTAAGCTTCTGGTCCTTGTCCCCAGGAGTGTATAATCTCTATGAAGATGCCACCTAAATTTGTGGGAACCAAGCTCTGTGCTGTGCATGGGGTTGCCAGACACGTCAAGCGAACCCTGCCATGTGTTCCGTACAGTCCTGGGCAAGAGGCACACCGAACCCTTCTTCCCAGAATCCCAGGATTCTCATATGGATGGGCAAAGCCAGCGTGGCTGTGGAGCCAGCCCCTGCCTTCCTTACCAGACCAAGAAGGCCGCTTCCTGCCCTGCACCTGTCCTGTCTTCATTCTGCAGCTGAATCCCATTCTATAGAAACAGGGACTCCATCATAACACGTGGTGTGTGAGAACGTGCGCTCACATGAACTCAGTCCATGATCTCATTCGAAATAATGGTGCCATCAGAAGATTGATGGGATGGGGAAGGGATCTCACCTTCAAGCTTGGGGGTGGCGGGAGGAGGCTGTGCTGATACTTTAGCTTTGGGTGATCAGCCTGCAGAGATGAGGGAGCTCATAGTTCCATGGTGATGTGTCATGGCATTCCTGAGATGCTAACACACAGCACAAGCCATTTAAAAAAATAGTAGCAGCAGGGCGTGGTGGCACACGCCTTTAATCCTAGAACTTGAGAGGCAGAGGCAGGTGGATCTCTGTGAATTCAAGGCCAGCCTGGTCTACAGAGTGAGTTCCAGGCCAGCCGGGGCTACAGGGAGACCCCGTCTCAAAAAAAAAAAAAAATGGTAGCAAAGCCCACATAAGGTTTAAGCCATGGTCCCTTCCACTCTCACCAGAGTGAAAGTCCCCAGCCAGGACTGGCAATAAAGCAGGCACCAAACATGGGGCAAAGGGAGGGCTGGGGTGGTGAAGGGCTTGCTCGGTAAGAACGAGGAGCTAAATTCAATCCCCAGAACCCACAGAAAAGCAGGGTGTGGTGGCATGCACCTGTAATCCCCCAGTGGAGAGGGAGCAGAGGCAGGGGACCCCTGGGGTTGGCTAGACAGCCAGTCTGCCCTATTTGGTGAGTTCCAGGCCAGTTAGAGACTCTGTGTGGTGGATGGTTCCTGAGGCATTTGGCCTCCATATAGACCTGTAGATGAGAGTGTGTGTGTGTGTGTGTGTGTGTGTGTGTGTGTGTGGGCATGCGTGCCACCCCCCCACTGAGAAACAGCGCTGGTCCCCTGCAGAATCCACTCTAATTCTGCCCTCCACCCTCCCCTGCCTCCTTCAGGGCTGTCTGGTCCCTGCTCTGCCCCCTGTACCGTCTGTGGGTCTGTGTTCACTCAGGACCCATCATAGCTGGATGCTATTCTGAGTTCCAAGAAAGGACCGATGGCCATCATTTTGCTCTTGGCCCTGTATGTGGATAGAGTATCTGGGAGCCTCGGCCTCCATCTGCAGCCATCTTCCTGTGCAGACTCACAGAGGACTCCTCAGAGATGCAGGAGGCCCCGACCAGAGTGTCCAGAAAGCCTGGTCCTCACTGCCTGAGCTGACGATCCCTGCAGATTACAGCACCACTCAGAGCTTGTGTCACATACTAAGGAGTCATGCATCTTCCTGGGGTGGCGAGTATGAACTGAAGAACTTCCTCACAAGCACAGGAGCAGTGGACAGATGACATCACCACTGTCACTTGAAGGAGAGGTGGGTGAAGGTCATGGGTCAGATCCCAGCTCAGCAGACGTGGGCAGGTATGGCAGAGAGGAAGTTCCCATTGCCCTTGTGTTAGTTACTTTTCTGTTATTGTGACAAAATACTTGAGGGAACAAGGAAGGAAAGAAGGAAGGAAGGAAGGAAGGAAGGAAGGAAGGAAGGAAAGAAGGAAGGAAGGAAAGAAGGAAGGGAGGGAGGGAGGGAGGGAGGAAGGAAGGAAGGAAGGAAGAAAGAAGGAAAGAGGAAGGAAGGAAGTAAAAGAAGTAAGAGGAAGGAAGGAAAGGGAGGGAAGGAGGAAGGAAGGAAGGGAGGGAGAAGAAGAGGAAAGAAGGAAGGAAGGAAGGAAGGAAGAAAGAAGGAGGGAGGAAGGAAGGAGGAAGGAAGGAAGGAAGGAAGGGAGGGAGGAAGGAAGGAAGGAAGGAAGGAAAGAAGGAAGGAGGAAGGAAGGAAGGAAAGAAGGAAGGAGGAAGGAAGGAAGGGAGGGAAGGAGGAAGGAAGGAAGGGAGGGAGGAAGGAAGGAAGGAAAGAAGGAAGGAAGGAAGGGAGGGAGGAAGGAAGGAAGGGAGGGAGGAAGGAAGGAAAGAAGGAAGGAAGGAAGGAAGGAAAGAAGGAGGGAGGAAGGAAGGAAAGAAGGAGGAAGGAAGGAAGGAAGGAAAGAAGGAAGGAAGAAGGAAGGAAGGAAGGACTTTGGCTCTTGGGTTCAGGGTTTCAATTCATAGCTGCCTGGCTTCTCAGCTATGGGCCTGAGGTGAGGCTCAGCATCATTGTGGAAAGGGTGTGATAGGGCAGAGTCTCGCCTCATGAAAATTGGGAGGAGATAGAGAGAGAGAGCCTGGGACTGACACACCCTTCAAAGGCACACCTCCAGTGGCCCACTTCCTCTAAACAGGCCCCGCCTTCCGAAGTTTCACTACTCTGGATGGTTCGGTGACCTGTAAATACACATGTGGACTAACGTTTGAATACGTCGGAGCTCACACGTGGTCTCCTTATTCCCCTGAAACCTCACCTATGAGTGTCATGTTGGGAGCCTTCCACATCCAAACCAGGAGATGCCCACCTCACCGCCCGCAAACACTGGGGAAATGCAGACTGTGTCTACTTGGGGGTGTACCTGTCCTGTCCTCTGTCTGTGAGCAGGGGCGGGTACATTTGCTTCCCTTGCTTTGTAGCGTCAGGGCCTCCACGGGTCTCTGTCACCACCATCAATTTAATTCTGCCCTGGTATTGTGAAAGCAGCCACAGGAAACTGGTAAGGAAATGGGCATGGCTGAGGGCCAAGAGAACATGGCTGGGTTGGGATCTGACCCTCCAGCTTGAGTTTTTTACCTCCTAGTGTCAGAGGGTTTGGGGAAAGTTTCCGAGATTTGGCCCATCTGGCTAGATCACTGATTAACCAGGCTTGGTGACGTGGATGGAGTGTTGCTCACAAGCTTGCCTTCGAAACCGAGAGGGTCAGTTGCATTGGGTGTGTGTGCAGGGGTCAAGCCTCTCCCACAGGCAGGGCCGGGAGCTGGGTCTTTCTTTTGTTCCCTCATGGATGTGACCATCGCGACTCAGCCGCCTGACAGCCAGTGGTTTCTGGAAGAGAAACAGAACAGCTTTCACAGAGGAATGTCTGATTCTACTTTCCCTCTGTGTCTGACAGGGCAGAGAAAAGCCAGCAGACACTGGCCAGGCCACGGCGGGACTGGCTGACACTGCTGGCTGACTCGCACTCGAGTTCTGTAATGGCTGCCTGGATGCTTTGCCTTGTTAGTCTGACTGCAGAGATGTGCTCCAGTCACCTTCCCTGTCTTTGTTCCCGACGTGATTAACATTACTAATGTCAGTGGACATGCATTGAGTCAGTTCTCTGAGTCAGGCAGTGAGCGAGGCACTTTACAGCCAGTTCACGACTTGGCCAGGACGAGGCTCCAGTGGGCAGAGTCTTTTCTGCACAAGTGAGATGAGGCCTTAATGGCTGAGGCAGCCCTGTTCCTCCAAACACCGCTTAGATCATGGGGTTGGGATAGACAAAGGGAACAAGATTCTACAACTGGGATGGCATTAAACTAAAGGGAAACTAGCGGAGTTGGAGACAGTCTCTGCCAGGTCTTTGTGTGGCAGAGGCTCAGAGTGCAGAACATAGAAAAACTTAAGAATTAGACACTGGAAAAACTCTGTCAATAAGTGGGCAGTGATCTGAGCAGACACATTCAGATGAAGAAAATAAAATACATGAAAAGATGCAGGCGGATTCAATCAAAAGCAAAGCGAGATTTCAGCTCTGCTGGGCCAGAAAGAAAAACCAACACAAACAAATGCTGGTGAGGATCCAGAGGGAAGGAGCACTTGAACATTGCTGCTGGAAACCAGGACAGACAGCGTGAAGTTCAGTTATGGGTGATTTTTATGAATCTCCAAAGCAGAACTTCTGTGTAATCCAGTGGTTACAATACAGTCTCGGTTATACCTGACTCTAAGTCAACAAACACAGAGAGACCAGCACACCTATGTTTATTGTAGTACTCTTCACAGTAGCTAAGCTGTCACACAATCTAGAGGCTATTAAAAGGTAAATGGATGAGTGGGTGAGTAAAATGATGTCACACACACATGGAGAGAGAGAGAGAGAGAGAGAGAGAGAGAGAGAGAGAGAGAGAGAGAGTTTTAGTTAACCATGAAGAATGAAATAATGTCATTTGCAGGAAGGTGGATGGGTGGGATTGGAAAGACAAATATTGTGTATTTTATCATATGTGTGGAGTAAAAAGGAAGTCAGGATTATGCAAGGTAGACTGTGAATGAAGGAAGAGGAAGGAGACCTGTAAGAATGTGAGGGAAGAAGAGAGTGTGGGAAAAGCAACTCAAGGGAGAAAGCATTTGCTGTAGCTCACAGTGCCAGGGTGCAGCTCAACAGGAGGTCAAGGCAGGAACTTGAACAGCTCGTCACAGCACACCCACACTCAAGAGCAGAGGAAGCAAAGGCTGTGCTCGGCCAGCTGAATCCACTCACACAGTCCAGGGCGCTAAACCATGGAACGGTACAGCCTGCCTTCAGGCTGGGTCTTCCCACATCAATCACGGCAGTCAAGACAACCCCCCACAGACCTGCCTACAGGCCAAGCTGTTGTGGAGAATCACACATGGAGACAACCCCCCACAGACCTGCCTACAGGCCAAGCTGTTGTGGAGGATCACGCATGGAGACTCTATTCCCAAGTGATTCAAGATTGTGTCAAGTTAAAACTAACCATCGCAGGTCTGGGGAAGGCATGTGATCAAAGTACCTTATATACGTGCATGAATATCATAGCGAAACCCACTATTTTATGTAATTAATATACACTTAAAAAGGCAAAGGAAGCTGGGCATGGTGCACATGCCTTTAATCCCAGCACTCAGGAGGCAGAGGCAGGTGGATCTTTGTGAATTCAAGGCCAGCCTGGTCTACATAGTGAGTTCCAGGACAGCTGGGGCTGCAGGGAGACCCCGTCTCAAAAAGATCAAAAAGACCAAAAGAAAAAAAAAGGCAAAGGAAAACCTTCTGAAAATGAGCTAGTTGCTCATTACAAAAACAAACAGCAAAGCTTTTGCAACACAGGAATAATTCCTTCTCAGATCAAATTTTCAGCAAGTAGGGCATTGCCTTATAAGGAGTGCATCACATTGCCAAATGGCTCCCAGATCACACAGTAGTGCTCTAGGATGGACAGAACGTACCTTTGCTGTGTCTTCCAGCCATTGGTCTTGTCTCTGGCTGTTTCTCAATTTGTGCTTCCCACAAAGAGAACTGTTACCCACAAGCAATTGTCAGGCACTTGAAATGTGGTTAGTCCAAACCAAGATGAAGAGTGGCAAATGCACATGTCTTCAAAGCTACATTAATTCAAATTTTTTTTGAAAAGGATGCCAACTAACTGGTCATGTTTAATAGAGAATTATGTTAAATGTATTGTAAGCAAATCAAATGCAGTGACATCGATTACAGTGTTGAAGATCTTGTTCCTGGAGAGGAGAGCAGGACTGCTCAGCTGCAACATGTATCTTCTACAAAGCTGCTTGCACCCAGATTCACTGAGAGCCCAGGCTGTTGCATAGGGAGCCCTTGGGTCAGGTTTCCACAAAGAGCTCAGATCTGAGCTTCTCTTCCTTTCCCGTCAGAGTCCCTCACATGGCCTGGAAGAGTGGAATGGTTACGCTGACCCTACAGGACTTCTGCTTCTTCACACGGGGCCACAGTGCTGTGGCACAGGTGCTGTGAGGCCTCCGGTGCTGCTGGACACCATGGGGCTTGGGTCCCAGCATAAAGAGCCCCTTTCTTCCTCTCTGGGCATCCATTCATGTCCATAAAGACGCTCCCTTTCCCTTGGTCCTTCATGGCTTCTGTTCTGTGGATGAAGAAACCAAGACACAAGAAACGAAATACCTTGCTCTGGTCTCAGGGGGCTCCTTAGTGTTGATGAGCTCAGAGCACAGGGGCCAGGGAGATGGCTCGGGGGTAAAAGGACTTGCCACGCAAGCCTGACTACCTGAGTTTGATCCCTGGACCCTATGTGGAAAGCTGGATGTAGTGTGGTGTACATCTGTGATCCTAGCACTCCTGCAAGGAGATGAGAAGCGGGGACGGGAAACAGGAGAATCAGCTATAAGTCCAGCTAGTCTGGGTGCACAGCACAGGAAGCAGGTGGGAGGGGAAAACTGTCGCCCAGCTTTGTCCTCTGACCTCAACATGTATGCTGTGGCATGTATACATTTCTCTGTCTCTGGAACACACATATACACATGTATGCATATATGCACATACAAATTAGCTTCTTTCTTTCTTTCTTTCTTTCTTTCTTTCTTTCTTTCTTTCTTTCTTTCTTTCTTTCTTTCGTCTTTTTGAGACAGGGTCTCTCTGTAGCCCCAGCTGTCTTGGAACTTACTATGTAGACTAGGCTGGCCTTGAACTCTCAGTTCCTGCCTCTGCTGGGACTAAAGGTATGCTGCTACCACACTCAGCACAAATTAATTTTTAATATAAAAAAAGATAAGGAGATTTGAGCACAAACCCAATAGGTTCTAAACAAGAGTTCCGCTCAGGTAGACTTCAGACCTGTTGGCATCTCCCTGCCATGAGAATGGAACTCCTCATCACACCAGAGACATTGGCATTGGTCGCAGCCCCCCTGTGGTGGTCCTGGAAAAGAAAGACGCCAGTCCAGGTGCCCTCCCTTGAGGCCCCAGGAGCTCTGGTTCTTGCTGGTTCTTGTTGTAAGGAACTGACCAGGTCTGGACCAGGTGTTGAAGAGGTCAAAGGGGAAAAGGAAAGACATCCTGTCCACAGGTCCTTCCTAGGCCTTTTAGTGGTGTATGAAAGGAGGAGGAAGTTCAGGTCACAGGTGAGTGGACCGAGGTGGAAAGGCTTGGGGAAAGGATAACCCGGTCTCAGGGCCACACTGATGTTTGTAGTGTGCTGCTTTGCACAGAAATTCTTTGAGAGTATTATATAAGAGGGTATATAAATAAGAGTATTTTTGCACATCAGGGATCTAAACACAAAAGTCCTACTTAATCTCTACTTTCTGAGGTTTTAGTCAGCCACCATCAATTGTAGTCTGAAAATATTAAGTGGAAAATTCAAGGAAGGAATGACCCATGAGTTTTCACTGCTCGCCTTCCTGAGAGGCATGACAAGGTCTTGCATCCCAGTTTGGTCACACTCCGGATATGAATCACCTCTGTGTCCATAACTCCCAAACTCTACTTGTCATCCACACCATCCACCCACTCTTCAGAGAGAAAGAGAGAGACATAGACAGACAGGCAGACAGACACACAGAAGGGACTATATTAAACATTTTACAGTCTATTGTAATTATCCTACTTTATTATGTTACTATTAATATCATATAAAAGATTAATTTTGATTAATTAAATTTGACTTCATCATAGGAACTGTAGGAGTTTCTATAGGGCTTGGCACTATCCGGTTTTAGACGCCCTTGGGGGGTGCGTGCGTGGAACATGACCGTGGGCAGGGTGGACTTCTGTACATTGGTCTCTGACACCCTCTTCACCCAGACCAGGGTTTCATGCTGTATGTTCTTTGGTGTGGTCCTGTTCACTGTTCTCTGGGACTCATCAGTCTGAAGAGGTTACTCCTGTCACCCAGGGCCTGCTGCATGCCATACACAGCTCTCTCACGCTTGCTTGCTGAAACTGAGAGCACGTGTGGGAATTACCCTTTTAGGGAAGAGAGCTGCAAGTGAGATTGTCCACATTATGGGGACTTGCTCCCACTGGCCACACAGGCCTAAGTGGTAGCTCTGGCCCAGGGCTAGCTGTCCCTCGGCCTGCCTCCCTTCTGTTGGGCATCAGCGCCGCCCAGCACAGCTGGGCCAGCTTCTCTCTTGTTTTGCTGATTTCCAACCTGCTTTGGAAAGAGTCACTGGTCAGAGATGGTAGGCGTTTTCATCAGCTGGGATTTTTCTTTTTCTTTCTATGATATTTTGCATCAAAGGGAAAAAGGGGAGAGAATTCAGTTCATCACTAAGCACTGGGGGGAGGAATGGGTCATGGTCAAAGAACAGCTTGAGACTGGAGGTGACTCCTGGCGGAGGCCACGGGGTCTGGGGTAATTGGGAGAACTTCTGCGCTGGCTCTTGGGTCCTTGAGCTAGATGGCCACTCAGCAGGTGTTCACAAGAGAATTAGATGCCTCAGCTCTGAAGTTAGAGGTTTGATGGTTTGAATCTTTGGGTCCCTCCAAAGTTTACACTCAGGAAGACTTCCCTGATGCAGTGGTCTTAGGACATAGAGTGTTATGGGGTGATTGGGTCCTGTATATCCCCTCTGTCCCTTCTGCCATGTGAGGATGCACTGTAAGGCACTTATTTGACACACAAAGCACCCACCACTGGGATGAGGACTTGAGTGTCCTGTTCTCCAGAACAAAATTCCCAGGCTTAGATGTCTCATTATAATAGCAGGAATGGATGATGGTGGGCCAACGTTCTGTTTGTGTGACATGATTTAGATCAGAAAACCATGTGGGCATAGAAGGCCCAGGAGGCACGCAGAGGTGGCAGGGCACCCATGTTGGCTGCCAGGGTGTGTGCTGACAGTTCCAAGCCTTGAGGCAGAGATCTCACACAGCGAGTGACCTGAACATCTGTATTTTTATCCCCAATATGCACCACGTGGAGTGTGGAGATGCAGCCAGCCACCCTCTCTACACGTTGTGGCTAACATGCCAATGTGTACCTGGTGTGGACCTGGCACCCGAGGGTCTGGGCAATACTAAGTTTATGAATGACCAGGACTGTGTTGAAGGGTTACAGTTCCTGGTCCTGTTCATCTATGTGTTTAGTGGTGTAAGGATTAGGGGAAGGGAAGGCTTGCATACTAACCCTAACCCTAACCCTTACAGAGATGCCCAGTGACCATGCCTCTGGGAAGTCCCATTCAGACATCTGCCCCATCCTTGCTCCTGTGAGTCACATACACACCCGCCTTATCTGTGCCCTGGCAGATGCTGTAGGGGACGGCCTCTCCGTACCCAGGAACTGCTGTGGCTAGAAGCCTGTCTAGTGTGTTTCCCAGCAACATGTCTGTGCTTCTGAGCCTGTGTAGAAGAGTCTGGAACCACTACTCCATCCATCGAGAGGTTGCAGGGACCCTAGTACCATCCCCATAATATACATTATTCCAGGCAGGGCACAAGGTGAGGTTCACACGTGATCCCAGCCCCTCCCATGATGATAGTGATCACCTGGGCGTGGCCACAGTCCTGGGTTGGAACTGGATTGGTGCTTTGTGCTGTGGCTAGGAACACTTCAGAAAGTGGGGGCCATGTTGCTGGAGAGAAGAAGGTTGGGTGGTGGCACCCCGAGGGACATGAGGAACAGACCCCTCTGTCCATCTTAGACCCTGCCTCCCCTTGGCTCACTGCTTGTTTCCTGCCATGCTGGTTGACTCATGAAGTCCATCCCACCTCCCAATGTCTGTCAGCTGTGTCCTCCCCCCCCCCAACCCAGAGCTCCTGTCCCTCCTCCCTCGGCCACCTTCCCTGAATGGTGTAAACAACTGGGGTGGCGTGGAGGGCTGGCTCTTGCTCTCCTCTCTCTGCTTTCATTGCTGTTCTCTCAGAGCTGGGCAAGCAGAAAGGGTGGGGTGGGGAGGTCCAGGCACACGGGGGTGAAGAAGCTGCATTCACCCCTGCTTCTCTGATGCTGAAGATCCAGGTGGAGTCCAGATGAAATCGTAAATATCCATGGCTCAAACTCAGACACCACAGTTAGAACTTGGGTGGGGGCTGGTGGAGCTGAGGCAGGGATTCCTGGAAGAAGCCTCAGCCCCCTCCAGAGGTTCAAGTCTTTACTGGAGAAACTCATGTCAGTATCACGGTCGATGGAGTCACAGCCATGGTAAATTACATGTGTGACATTCGCAGAGGATTCCATCATGAGCACGTACCGGGGAAGGGCTCGGAAAGGATGAGCCAGGTCCTTACCACCACCTGCCTCAGCTGTCACTGTAGTGAGTGCTTGTCCCCCGTGTCCGAGTGTCTACACTGGGCTGTGCCATCCTTGGGATGGAAGCCGAGGTTCAGCTTAGGTTCTCTGTCCCCATCCCCTTGTTTCTGTTACTGTTACTTTTCTAAAGCTTTATTTTGCTTTTAATTGACACCTAACAATTGCCTGCATTGGTAGAGTAGACCGAGCCAGTGCACAGACACCCGATAAGGCAATTAGCGTTTCTATCACTGCAAACATTTATCATTTCTCAGTGGCGAAACATTCAAAATCTTCTCTTCTAGCTATTTTGAAATACACAGTACATGTTTTTGTTACTTTAAAAACTTTAAATGTGTTATACAATTTCCACACCATTTGCATAATGAATTATATTATATAAGTGACACTATATCTTTATATATAAGCATAATCTACCTTTTCTTGTTAAGATTTGTGTGTGTGTGTGTGTGTGTGTGTGTGTAGAAATGTACCCAACATAAGTTACCCTGTGGTGGCAGACGGATGTTCCCTTCGCCACGGCCCACCTCCAGAACGCATCCATCTTCTTGGGCTCAAATTGTCCCCATTTAACACCAGACCTGCTCCGTTGCTCTGCCCTGAGGGCTTAGAGGCTCCCATTTGCTTCCCGCCTCTAGCTGTGACTCTTAATCACATGAGGGACCTCGAACGGAAAGAACGACTTGATTGGCTTCCTGTTCACTTCCCTCCAGTGAGCAGCGGCCACATTTCTGTGCTCCATAACCTGTCCATAACCCTGTTCGGAGGCCATCCACCGTGTGCCAGTGCTGCACAGTGGCCCAGTGGCCAGTCGCAGTCCCGGAGGGCCCCACCTGAGGCTGCTGGGACTCACAAAGCCTTTGTGTTTCTCTCTTGCTGCTATGCAGGTGTGGATGGTGTTGGGACTCACAGGAAGTGACAAACAGAAATTCTGGGGTTATAGAAGAGACGTGAGGCTGTCTTAGGAGATGTGTCATATCCGAGAGCACTGGATCCCTTTGGCCACTTATAACTTAAAACTCCCATGGTCCTGAGGTGGATACGCCACAGGGAAGGACCAGGGACCCGGGCTAGAGTCCTGGCTGTTCTTCCTAGCCAGTTCCTCCAGCCTCCGATAGCTTAGGCCCAGTTTCTGCAGGAAGGAAGGCTTCTGGTTCTTCTTCTCATAACCATCACTCCCAGCAATGCTCCACCCCAGCCACGGCTGGGGTCACTTTGGGACAGCTGACCCTCAGCCCTCCTGAGATGGCTTAGGAGCCCACAGGCAGCATTTTTTGCTTTGAGTAGCAAGACTTCTGGCCAGACATAAAAGGAAAGATTATAACAGTCCAATCTTCCCCAGGCAGTTTATCCTGGATTCAAGTGGGAATCAAGTGGAAAAAAAAATCCCAAGTGTCATTCTTCACCCTATTCCAGGGAGGTTGGGTGCAGGAGCACCTGGGGCCTGGCTGAGCTCTGTGCCTCAGTCTTCTCCCTTCTACAGAGCACAGAGAGGCTACGTCGCTTACCTCAGGCAGCACAGCCAGCGAGGGACAGAGCTCAGATTGAGGTCAGATCCGGCTGGGCAGCACCTAGGCGCCTTCCTTCCTGCCGTTTGCGTCCCGTGGGCCGGGGGGCTGAACTCTGCCTGGACATGCTGTTCTCTGTAACAGAAATGAGCTTGTGTAATCCTGTGACTGTGTGGTGAGTAGACGCTGAGTGTGTGGGGCTCTGGGGTCAGGCCAGGTTACCCTGCAGCCCAGTGCTGCACCGATGGGAGCCTGCGCTGGCGGCAGCCCCCTCACCCACAAATGACCCGGCCGGGAAGCGCCTGGTGGTGCAGCCAAGGCTTGTGGTGATTTATGGAGAGCTGCAGCCACGGAATCCCATTGATACAGCGCTTTCAAACTCTTGCTCTCTGGACTGCTGCAGGCTCTCTCGGGCTGGCCTTGCCCTGCTGGGCTCAGCCCACACCTATTTTGAGCATTTTGATGTTTTCATAGAGACTATGAAAACAGACGGGAGAGGATTTATGGCTATCTCCAACTTAGACTTTCTATGGTAACATGCTTCCAGAAAGAACTGGAGAAACCTCCAACACCCTCATCCTGGCCTGCTCCCTCAGGCAGAGCCCACTGCGGCTTGGGGTTGTTAGAAGTGAACTCTGCTACACTCGGGCTAAATGGGGCTGCTGAGGCCGACTTTCAAATACGCACAATGCAGACGGTGAAGAGATTTGTGCCCAGCCTGGGCTACACCATCGTTCTGCCTTTCTGTTTTAGGGCAACTCATCAGTTAGATGAACCTCCCTGACGTAACTGAGAACCTTAGCCTTCTAGGCTCAAACGAGGGTATCTCAAAGGCAGGCTCTTCTTGGTCTTAGAGCCTGCCAAGACAGGGTGCTTTTCCAAGGGCGGGGCCTGGAAAATGTAGTGAGGATGAGCAGCCAGGCTTCACATCTCAGGGTTGCGTGTGGGAAGTCAGTATGCCCGATACTTGTTAGATGAAGTGCCTGCGTGATAGGAGACGTCTAAGGGAGCCCAGAGGGCCAAGATTCAGTCTGGCAGACTCTGAATTCCTACATTCAGACTTGAATATTCTCCAATGTGCCTAGAAGAGGTCGGTGCAGATGGGTGGGACAAAGGGGTGACAGGGCCCTGGCAAGGTCACCCCAGCTACTGCAGTAATGGAGGCCAGTAGCAGCCAGTGTGTGTGTGGGGGGGGGGTTGGAGGAAGAAGTGACTGCATGCTCTGAGCTTGGTATGAGAGTTACTTCAGGGAAAGTCTGAGGTAGCCTGAAAATGGGGCTTGGGAAGATGGGAATGCTCAGCTGGGGTCCCTTCCAAGGCCCAGGGACAGAAAGCTCCAGGTATTACATTGTGTGTGTGTGTGTGTGTGTGTGTGTGTGTGTGTGTGTATACATCTGTGTATACATCTGTGTGCATGTGTATGTGGAGATCAGAGGTCAGTTTTAGGTGTCCATCCTCAGTCACTGTCCATCTTGTTTTTTGAGCCAGGGTCTCTCATGCTCTAAAGCGTGGCAATTAGCTTAGGCCAGTGAGCCCCAGAACCACTTACCTGTCTCTATCTCTGCAGGCACTGGGCTTACAAACCTGCCCCACCATGGCTGGCATTTTCTATGGGGATTCAACTCAGGTCCTCGTGCTTGGGCAGCAAGCCCTCAGTTGGATGAGCCATCTCTCCAGCCTGGGCCCTAGGTTTTAAAAGGAGAAAATGGTATGAGCTACTCAACAGATGCATTCACTTATTTATTCAGTGTTACTTCTCAACTGTGGCCCTGGCTCTGTGCTGGGTAACAACACTTGAGGATGCTGCTGATGTTTTTGGGAAAGACTGTTATCCATTCTCATGGGAAGTTGTTTGGGAGATGGGGGATCAAAGTCTTTTCAGTCACCCTTGTGGGAAGCTGGGAGATAGAGGAAGACAGACAGAGTGGAGACCAAGAGACAGAGGGACACTCCTGGAGACTACACACACGCACACACACACATGTGCACACATGCGCACACACACACATGTGCACACATGCGCACACACACATGCACACACATGCACACATGCACACACACACACGCACACAAACACACATGCGCACACACACGCACATGCACACAGGTGTACAGGAGAAGCAGATGGAGGGAGGAGGCATGGGAGGATCGTGGGGACACTGGTGACCAGGCAGATGGAGGGAGAGGCATGGGAGGATGCGTGGGGACACTGGTGACCAGGCAGATGGAGGGAGAGGCATGGGAGGATGCGTGGGGACACTGGTGACCAGGCAGATGGAGGGAGAGGCATGGGAGGATGCGTGGGGACACTGGTGACCAGGCAGATGGAGGGAGAGGCATGGGAGGATGCGTGGGGACACTGGTGACCAGGCAGATGGAGGGAGAGGCATGGGAGGATGCGTGGGGACACTGGTGACCAGGCAGATGGAGGGAGAGGCATGGGAGGATGCGTGGGGACACTGGTGACCAGGCAGATGGAGGGAGGAGGCATGGGAGGATGCGTGGGGACACTGGTGACCAGGCAGATGGAGGGAGGAGGCATGGGAGGATGCGTGGGGACACTGGTGACCAGGCAGATGGAGGGAGGAGGCATGGGAGGATGCGTGGGGACACTGGTGACCAGGCAGATGGAGGGAGGAGGCATGGGAGGATGCGTGGGGACACTGGTGACCAGGCAGATGGAGGGAGGAGGCATGGGAGGATGCGTGGGGACACTGGTGACCAGGCAGATGGAGGGAGAGGCATGGGAGGATCGTGGGGACACTGGTGACCAGGCAGATGGAGGAAGCTTTACAGAGCCGGAAGCTCCTGTCCAGATTCTGTCTTGTGTGGCTGAGAGATGTTGGATAGCTTCCTTGGGCCTCCCTGGGAGTTGGGGGTTCTGATGCCTGCCTTCTGGGTTCAAGGGCTGGTTAAGCAGCCGCTCTCAAACTAGAGAGCTGCATATTGCTGGTAGACTCTGAACTTGGTGGCCCTAGCCTCTGTGAGACACAAATAATGGCTCATACACATTGCCTTGACAGTGGTAAAGAACACAGGACAAACAGTAAAGCAACTTTTGACAAGCCTTTTTTATACCCAGAGGCATGTTAAGTTTTGGGTGAGAGGAAGGAGCTCCCAGTGTCATGGGCTGCGACTGTGCCGTCTGCTTGGGCATACACTATTTGTACTTTGTTAGACCAAAGGTGGGATCTTATGACTGAAAATATGGTTTTGGATGTTGAAGTGGTTTCAGAAACAATTGGTTGGTCAGAAGCTTGGTTGAGGTCTGAGAAGGTCTCTGAGGTACTCAGGCTCTAAAAGTTCCCAGTCAGGAGACATGTTTGGCACAAATTGGGGTGCAGAGAACATGGTACATGGTGCTCGAACACACAGTGGAGCCTAGTGGTGGGGAATACTATTGCCCATCTGTATCCTTGAGCAAATAAGTCATTTGGGGACATGTGAGAGGACTGAGAATGGGCTAGAAGGAATTGTATCGGAGTACTGAGTTAGAGACGAGAGCACCGTTGCACACCTGACTCTGGCCATTTCAGGTGCTGGGTATCCTCTGGATTAGTAAGGACTCGTGAATCCCTACTGTCTTCCCAGGATTCTGGAGACCAGCCAGAGCTGAGGGGGGCGAAACCTCTGTCCATTGCACTGCTTCTCACTTGAGACAGAAGTTATTCTGTCTTGAATATCCACACTATACAGACTGTCTGCCCACTGGCCACTTAGTGGCCATCTTCATTGCTGGGTTGACCACTGAGGACCTTAGTGCTTCTTTAAGCAACCGTCACTTAATAATGACTGTACATGCAAGGCTAGTGGTATTGGTTATCTTATAGCATAGGGAGTTATGATTGTTCTAAGATGTTATTGTTGACAATTTTTTTCTTTTTTTAAATTTTATTTATTTATTATTTATGTGTATGAATGTACTGTCTGCCTGTATGTTTGTGCACCTGTGTTGTGCAAAGCCGCCGAGGTCAGAAGAGGGTATTGGATTCCCCTGGAACTGGAGTTCTCCTGGAACTGGAGTTACGGATGGTTCTTAGCCGCCATGTGGGTGCTGGGGATCGAGCCCGGTTCCTCTGCAAGAGCAGTTGGTGCTCTTAACTGCTAGGCCATCTCTCCAACCCGACAATTTTTTATTGTTCCTAATTTATAAATTTAACTTTACGTGTGCTTTAAGTATAGGGGAAACCCCAGAGAATATATAGAGTCTGAGACTATACAGAGAATATATAGAGTCTGAGACTATACAGAGAATATATATGGTCTGAGACTATACAGAGAATATGTAGAGTTTGAGACTACAGAGAATATATAGTGTCTGAGGCGATACAGAGAATATATAGTATCTGAGGATATACAGGTGTCTGCTGGCTGGTCTTGTGAAGTATCTTCAGGGGTCTGTCAGGAGTGATACTTGTGGTTGGCTATCTGGTGGGCACCTCCCTTCCGTATTACTGGCAGAAAACTCACTTTTTTGGGGTCTTTTCCAGAGAGGGTCTCCCTGTAGCCCCAGCTGTTCTGTAACTCACTCTGTAGACCAGACCGGCCTTGAACTCACAAACATCTGCCTGCCTCTGCCTCCCGAGTGAGTGCTAGGATTAAAGGCGTGCACCACCACGCCTGGCAAAACTCACTTCTATTTCCTACAAAATGTTACCTTTTGTGAACCCAGTGACTGGCTGAGTCTCTTCCATTCCTAGGGCACAGTTACATTTTTTTCCCTTGGCCTGAAATTCACACTGATAATATGTGTTGATGTCTGTTACCATGAGCTTTGAGGCAAGGGACTTTTTAAGCCAGTGTGAGTCTGAGCTGTTGACATGCATGGTTCAGGGACCTAAGCACGTCTGGTGTAACCACAGCTGCTCCTCACAGCTGCAAACCAGTGACCATGCCTTTCCCAGCAGTTCCAGTGCAACCCAGCCATATTTGAAGTCCAGCCCACTCTTCCCCAGGCTTCTGAGTGCATCCTGACCTTAATCCACCTCTTCTGTAAGATTTATTAATTATCTCACTGAAGATGGCCCTGTGCCAAGAAGTTCAAAGCATCTTCTAGCCTTAACCCCGTTAATCCATTAGCATCCCAGAGTGAGCGGGAAGGCTCCAGCGGTCCTGTGATTCCTTTCCACCCTACTGCTGTGCACGCAGGAGCCCAAAGCTTGGCCTGGATGTCCTTGGTGAGTCAACTCAGGCCTGGAAAAGGAGCCCTGTCTCCCAGCTCAGGCCAAGGGCCATGTGGCCAGGGCGAATTTCCTTCTTCACAAAGCAGCCATTGTCCATGCCTACGAAGATGCTCCCATCTTCAGCACAAGCAGATGTCAGTATCCAGACGCCCCAGCCTCAGCTCCATCCAAAGCAACCTCTTCATCGTTAGGCTGTTCCATTCTCTCAGTCTCTCCTGTCTCACATAGCCATTCCCTTCGATGGCTTTGACCTCAGAGTAGAGGTCGCGTCCGTCACCTGTTCAGGGTATGCCACAGCTGTGCAGTCCCCAAGGGAACTACCTACCAGGGTAGTCCTGTTCCCTAGGGCGCTGGGGAGGGGACCCGCTGCCTGAGGCAGCCGGACAAGGGGAAAACAAGATGTTCTTTTTCCAAGCTGCTGTGTTGCCCTCGACCTCGGCGCTCAACATTGTTTTTAATCTTCAGCCTAAATTTTGTCCAAGAACTTGGTGAAGCTAGAGAAGGCTCTTAAATTTTTTTTTGTTTGTGCGTGTAAACAAGCGCACTTTTTGGCCAGATGTTTCTTTTTGTCCTGGTCTTACAGGGCTGCGCCATTGAGCTGTCCAGCTGAGGCTGAATAAATCTTTGTTTTACGGCTTCTTTGGTCTTTTACAACCAAGGGAATGAATCTGAGCTTGTGGTGTTCCGGTGTTGGCCTTGAGTGACCTCGAAAATGTGCCACAAACTTACTGGTCTTGAGATGCTCTTGTAGATGTCTAAAATCAATGCTGGTAAAGTCCCAGCCTGTAGTGTTGGGACAGATAACCATGGCTGGAGTGAAGTAGGCGTGTGTGGTAGGACCCTGCTAGGAAGCAAAACATCTCATTCTCATTAAAGATGACTTAAGGGGCGGTAGCAAAGACCAAGACTGGTGACCTTTAATCTCCAGCCTGGAGTCTCCATTAACATATCAGGGGTGACCAAGACTGGTGACCTTTAATCTCCAGCCTGGAGTCTCCATTAACATATCAGGGGTGTGTTTGTTTTTATTTTTAAATCTTTATTTTCATTTTTATCTGTGTGCAGATGCATCTAGAGTGTTAATATGCACACATGGTGTGGATGACTGTGGAGGTCAGGAGAGGGGGTCACATCCCACGGAGCTAGAGTTACAGGCAGCTGTGAGCTGCCTGATGTAGATGCTAGGAAGAGAACTCTGTTCCTCTGTAAGAGCAGAACATGTTCTTT
This sequence comes from Rhizomys pruinosus, assembly GCA_009823505.1. Lineage (NCBI taxonomy): Eukaryota > Metazoa > Chordata > Mammalia > Rodentia > Spalacidae > Rhizomys > Rhizomys pruinosus. The sequence goes on from VZQC01012167.1 coordinate 2,427,100, forward strand.
AGTGCCGAGCCTTCAGGCCAGCTTTTATGCATGCAAAGTGGGACCTCAGAATGACCTCTTAAGTGTGTGTGAACTGCTCCCACCAAGGTAAAGGAGGTTTTGGTCACAGGTAGAATTGCCAGGTGGGGTGAAGCTTGCAGGGCTCCCCAGGCATGATCAAATTCCAACTATGTGAACTTCTGCAAGGACCCTGGCAGGTGGACAGCCTTGTAAACTCTTTGTGAGTGATCCAGCTGAGGGCAGCTGTGGAGTACTCCAGGCGCTGGACTGCACCTGGGCCTGTGTCCTGGATAGGTTTCATGTACCGAAAGGAAAAACATTCATTGCTCTATGTTGAAAGTTGAGTTTTAGACACCCAGTGACATATCAGGTCACAGGGCTGGCTGTGAGTGAGGTGTCTGATGGATCAGGGCCCTGGTCACTGTGAGGCTTCCAAGCTGCACCAGCCTGCCTATGGTGCCACTCAGGAGAGGATGCCCCGGTGGGCCTCCAGCCACAGGCTGACCTGTTGTTGCTGAAGTAGGCTTTGAAGCAGCTGATGGTCATTCTTTGTGACTCCGCCCACAGTCTGCAGATGTGAATGGAGGATGGTCCCATTTGTCCTTCGGTATCCTAGGAGCTTCTGCTCATTGGTTTATGTTGAAGAGATAGAGTTGGCTGCTTCATAATGAGGGTTATTCCAGTACCCTTTGGAATTGCAGAGATTGGACTACTACATGGTTGGGGAGGAGAGCAGAGGTAGTAGAGTACAAATAACATAAAATTCCCCGTTTAAACTTAAAAGTATATGTTAGGACAACTTTAAATGTGTTCATTATGTTGAATGACATAATGGTTCCAGGCATTTTTAATTATCCCCAAAGGAAGCCAGCAATTACATAGTCATTTCCATGATTCCGATCCCCCTCCCACCCCAGCCCCTGGCAGCTCTGACCCTCTTTCTGCCTCAGCAGCTATGCCCGCTGTGGGTATTTCATGTAAGTGGAGTCCCATAGTGTTTGCCCTCCAGTGCCGGGATTCTTTTGCTAAGCCTGACATTTCCAAGGCTCATCTCTGCAGCCGGAGTTGCACCTTTGTAGGCCGCGCCTCCCTCTGGGAGCCCCGCTCAGCCGTGCTTTCAGTGCTGGCTGTGCTATGCTCAGTGCCTTTTCTGTGTATTTTACCCTCGCAGTCCCTGATGGCCCCATGCTGCTCCTGTCTGCCTTCCACAGACAAGGGAACTCAAGGACACTCTGAGTTCTCCTGTCTGCAGCTGGTAAAAGGTGGCTCATGCATGCTACTGCTGAGAAGCTTCTAGTTGGAGAAGGATACCGAATGACAAGACACACTCTTATGTCTAGCCCCACAGTGCAGAGGAAAGCCCCCATTAAACTTGAAATGGTGCACCAGGTAGATGTAGTGACACCCATCATGGGGGTAAAGCAGAGTGATAAAAGCAGCTCTAAAGATGGCAGCAGGCTTGGGAGGTGATTGGCCACATTGCATCCACAGGCAGGGAGCAGGGAGCCACGAGTGCTGGCGCTTAGTGTGAGTTTTCCTGGTCTCTTTATTCAGTTTTAGGTCCCGGCTGCTGAGACAGTGCTAACCACGTTCTGGTTGAGTCTTTCTTCCTCAGTTACAGCTCTTTGGAAATGCTGTTCTAGACACTCTTGGAGGTGTGTGTTTTAGGTGATTCAAAATCCCAATCAATTGAAATTCAAGATTAACTAACACAAGTCCACACTTTGTCAACTTGACTCTAAAACACATTACTTTTATTTTATTTTTAATTTTTTTATTCTCTCTCTCTTTTTTTTTTAATGTGTATGAGTGTACTGTTTGCATGCAGGTTGGTGCACCCATGTTGTGCAATGCCATGGAGGTCAGAAGAGGGCATTGGATTCCCCTGGAACTGGAGTCAAAGACCATTCTCAGCCGCCATGTGGATGCTGGGAATCGAATCCGGGTCCTCTGCAAGAGCAGTCAGAGGCTCTTAACGGGTGACCCATCTCTCCAGCCCCAACACATCACTTTTAAATTCTGTCTCTAGTCCCTAAAAGCCTCATGTTCATCTCAAAGTGCATTTTAATCCATCTTTTAAAATCTTCAAAGTCTTAACAGTTCCCAAATTGTTCAAAGGTAGATGTTCAGACTCCTTTTCTGAGACTCTAGTAACTTCTTAACCATAAGTATCTGTAAAATTAAAAAAATCCAAGTTATGGATTTCCAATGTGCAATGGCCTTTTGAGTTAATTTTTTGTTGTTGTTGCAACAAAGTGCCTGAGATTAGATAATTTATAAATAATGGAAATTTTATTTTAGGTTCATGGGTCTGGAGGCTGGGGGACCAGGGACATGGCACTAGAATTTGGTGGGGACTTCACACTGTATTATATAACATTAAGAAGTGCCATAAGGTGAGGCAGGGCAAGTCATGTCAGTTCAAGGCCTGGCTTTCTTTTTTGATAAAGCCACAAGTCTCATCATGGGAACCCAACTCTAATTTACCCCAAAGGTTCAAGCTCTGACACTTTTAGCAGACACATTTGTGGAATGAATTTCTAACCCAGAGCATTCGAGGGAAACATTTTAACCACAGCACCTGCTTATAAGACTCTATACAAATCAAATGTAAAATAAAATAAGATTATCTGTCAAAATATAAAACAAAACATAATAGAATTTGAAAATGGAAAAAAAATGTAGAAAATGGAAGAGGAAAGTAATTGTGATATAATTTGAGTGGATGTTTTGGGCAGATGTCAGGAAAACCATGCGATCATAGCTTGTGGAAGAAGGGTAATCTTCTGTAAAAATTAATTTGTGCGTGTGTGTGTGTGTGTGTGTGTGCATGTTGTGTGTGTGTGTGTATGTGTGTGTGTGCCACATGTACTCATGAAGGTGGTGATGGAGGACAGAAGAGGGCATTGGATCCTTAAGGACTGAAGTTACAGGTTGTTGTGTGCTGCCAATGTAGGTGTTGGGAGTCAAATTTGTTGGGGTCCTCTGAAAGAGCAACAGTGCTATAGCTGCTGAAAGCAGGCTGAGCATGGGCCAGGGGAGCAAGCCAGTTAGCAGCACTCCTCCATGGCCTGTGCTTCAGCTCCTGCTTCCAGGTTCCTGGCCTGAGTTCCTATCTTGGGTTCTTTGAGTGATGAACTGTGACCCAGGAGATGTAAGAAGAATAAACCTATTCCTCCCCAAGTTGGTATTGGTCAGAGTGTTTTGTCACAGCAATTGAAGAGAAACTAGAACACCCACTTTGATATCACTGAGGCTGCAAACCACACCCAGCATCCCGACCTTCCAGCCTTGAAGTGTCCTCTCTGCATAAAGCAAGGGACTGCATCTGTCCTCCTCAGCCGAAGACAATGCTCAGAGATAACATCCAATTCACGGTCTCCCCCATGGTTGTGTCTAGGCCACTTCACCTGCTGTGATAAAAACATTCTGAAAAACCATTAAGAGAGAAAGGGCTATTTTAACTCACAGTTCAAGGTACAGTCCTCATGGTATTCAGAAAGTCAAGGTGGAAGGAGCTCAAAGCAGCTGGACACGTTTATCCACAGTTAGAAACAGAGAAAGGCACATGCTCAGCTCCTGTTCTCCATTTTACACTGCTGAGGACCCTGCCCACAGTTAAGATGAATCTTCCCGCATTCATTAACTCAATGAAAAATACTCCTATTGGTATGCCCAGAGACCCATCTCCTGGGTAATTCTAGATTAATTGTCAAGTTGACAGTTGGCACCAGCCCTCACACAGAGGAAATGCTTATGGTGATCAACACCATCTCCTTTTTTTTTCTTTTTAAAGTTAACAAAATGATCCCTCTCCCTTGACTGTCTTTTCATCTTTGAAATCTACCTGTATCTGCTCCCCAGTGTGAGGAGACAAGAGGATTCCCAGGACATGCTCAGGTGTATGTGTGTGTGTGTATGTGTGTGTGTGTGTGTGTGTGTGTGTGTGAGTGATTTTTATACCTACCTAACAGACACTGTGACTATCTAGATATGTAAGAACTTGGGAAATTGTTTAGTATGGGAATTTTAGCCAGCTCCACAGCTGAGAGGTGAGACTGAGCTCTGAGTCTGGAATTCATCTAGCTCTAGGGTTAAGAGATAGGCCAAAAGAAATTTTCTAGAGGAGATGAGTGTGAGAATGGAAAGGAGAATGGCTGAGTCAGCATCTTTCAGGCTGGAAGAGCTGGTTCTGTGGCCCTGGTGGAAGAACTCTAGCTTCCGTCATGGAAGCCCATCACCAGCACAAGAACGAAGGGGGCAGTGGTGCATGCAGACACAGTGTGACATGCAAGTTGCTGTGAGGGTGGAGGTTTGTATGGTCTCTCTTCTGGTCACTGCCTTTTCTCAATGAAGCCCTTCCAGAGAAAGAGGAAGGGGTTGAAATAGGCTGTTTGGGTAGTGTTGTGAAACTTGTTTGTTTTCTCATTGGGCTAATTATTTCCAAAATAAACTGGTTTCTTGGAGTTCCTCTCAATTCATTTTCAGGTCTGCGTGCTTATCCAGCATAGAGGCTCCTGTTTGGTTGTCTTTAGAAGTCTGCCCTTGTTTGCTTTATATGCGTTATTTCCAGCTGTATTTGGTATCAGCATATTCAGCTGTTTCTTACTGACTCCAGCCCAAGAGGTCTTCTCTCCTAAGTGTGGTGACTTTCCTTTATAAGTTCATCTCTGTGTCTCTCAGGTTTGTGGGGTTTCCACTCCTTCAAACTGGGAAGGTCCAAACTGTGGGAGCTCCAGGTGTGAACCACCTGCAGCTAGTAGCTCAGTGTTGGGGCAGTGTGTTAGGGCTGCCCTCTAGTCCCCCCTATCTATACGTCCATCTGCTTCTGTTTGGATCATCTGATGCTTTTTTTACAGTGGTGGGTGGGCAGGTGCTGCAGGGAGGACTTTTGTCTGTATAGATGTCACTCAGTTCTGGGATCCCAGCTTATACTTTTCTTAAGATTTCTTTTTATCATTTGTGTGTTTGTTTGTTGTGTGTGTGTATGTGCGTGTGTATGTGTGTATATGTGTGTGGGTATGTGTGTATGTGTATGTGTGTATGTGTGTGTGTATGTGTGTGTATGTGTGTGTATGCGTGTATGTGTGTGTGTGTGTGTGTGTGTGTCTTGGTGTCTGCAGAGAGTGTCAGATCCCTTGAGCTACAGTTACAGGTATTTGTGAGTTGCTCCACATGAGTGCTGAGACTCAAGCTCAGGTCCTCAGGACAGAGCACCCCTCTAGCTCCCACATTGCTTCTGGACACAGAATCTAGTTGTCTGAAAGATTGTAAATCTGACTGACAGTAGGGAAAGCAGAATCTCATTTTTCACTTTCTATCTTTCAGTGCCTTTGAGTCCTTTCCCTAGGCTCTCTCTTACGCTCTGTCCAGGGAAGCAGAAGCCATGAGCAGGGTGGACCAGCGCCATGGCCTGTGAGCCCTAGACATACTTTCCTGCTGCTGTGATCTCTGATCAGGTTCAGGATTGGGATTCCCCTCAGAGGCCCTGACCCCTGCACTTGTCATTTTTCTATCATTGTATATGCTCCTTTCCTGGGAGCAACCCAGTCTTCTCCCTGCCCTATCTGAATCCCCAGTTTTTAAGCATCTGGCTAATGGGCCTGCTCCTAAGGCTAGCTACATGCTCCCTGCCTCCATGGCACAGTTCCCAAGCTCCGTCCTCAGTGCAGGGCCACGGCACCAAGCACTAATGCATGTTTGGCTGTCACTGGGAGAACTGAACTCTGGGTGACTAAGGGCTCCCAGACCCTCTTCAGTCCCACCCACATAAGCTGCCTTTGATCTTTCCTCAGCAGCAGCAGCTGAATGCAGAGGCCAGGTGGAAAGGCGGGGCGATGGGGACGTGATGTCAGCGGGTGGTGGAAGCTGGACTCCTATAGGGGTTCTGACGGGAATGTGGGGGAGACAGGAATGTGCATTCAGGGATGAACTGTGGTTTCTAGAGGCAGGGCCAGACAGAGCTGCCCTCTTTTTTTTTTTTCTGGAAACCATCAAGGGATCGGTCCAAAGGAGAGTTTCTTCTTGAATCAGCCAGCTTGGACTTCAGTCTTATTTTTGGCAACTTGTGAACAAACTAGAATGTTCCTTCACAGCAGCCCCTTTCTCAGTGAGGGCTGGTGTTGGCCTCTACCTCTTCTTGGGGTCCCAGGAAAGCTAGAGGGTCAAGGACACTCCTGGGGTGGCATGAGGAGACGCCCCTTCAGACTCTGCTGCTGCCCTTCTTTTCCAGGCCGTAGGGGGCCAGTGTCGGGATGGATGTCAGCCGTTGCTCCTGGCTTCCTGTCCACTGGCCTGGCGTCTTCGAGAAGAGAATCTGGCCCTGCCTTTGTTCAGGCCTAGTACACCTTGTGCTGGCCACACTTGCCAGGCACAACTCTGGGCTGGACTGGGCCTTGCCCTCTGGGAAGCTGGAGTGCCTCAGAGTGAACCGGCATGGAAGGGTCCCCTGTCCTCAACCAGCCTGAGGTCAGTGCTAGAGCCTGACCCCAGGGTCCCAGGAAGACATCCAGGATGAGACCATTTTGAGATGTGCTTCCTCAAGTCAACAACAGTTAGCTTGGCAGATGGGACATCGGGACTCAATGGTTCAATCCTTTTGAGCTGATGTTGGAGTCAGCAAAGTCCAGTCTTCTAAGACCTTCAAATATGCCAAGCTACCCCAGGAACAGGCTTCAAAGCCCGGTTCTTGGTTCAGGGACTGTTCTGTATTACTTAGATTACTTTTTGTAAAACTGAGTTTTCAATTTTTATCAAAAGGTTCAAACTTATATAAGTTTGAATATGCCAGTTAGTTTATGTCAACTCCACCCAAGCTCAAGTCACCTGGGAATGGGGAACCTCAACTGGGGAATTTTCCAGACCACTTTGGCCCATGGCCATGTCTGTGAGGCATTTTATTGATAGCTAATTGATAGAGAAAGGCCTGGCCTACTGTGGGCGGTGTCGTCCCTAGGCAAGCAAGCTTGGGCTGTCCAAGAAAGGTACCTTGCAAGGCAGGAGGAGAGGAGCAAGCCAGTAAGCAGCGTTACTCCATGGTCTCTGCTTCAGTTCCTGCCTCTGGGTTTCTATCTTGGTGTCTCGTCTCTGGATGATGAACTGTAACATGTAACATGTAACATGTCAGTCAAATAAACCCCCTCCTTCCGAAGTTACTTTTGGTCAGTGTTGTACCACAGCAAGAGAAGCAAAGAGGACAGAGAACTAATGAGAGACAAGAAGCAGAGCGATCGCAATCAAAATGAGCTCAATGGAAATGCTGTGTACACTGCGCTAAAACCCGAGGAGCACCAAGTTATCCATGGCGGCGTTACTAATCAGAAGAGGAAATAGCCGGGAGGTGAATTTGAACAGCAATTTGTAACAGAACATAAACAGGAATTTATGTTTCCTCACAAATGGTCTGGTGCTAATCCAATCAATCATGACATTTGAGGTTTTTAATATACAATAGATAGGATTTAATTGTTCCCTTCTCACTGCCCCTTCCTAGTTCACCTGGCTCTTCTGATACTATTTTTTTTTTTTTTTTTTTTTTTTTTTTTTGGTCTTTTCGAGACAGGGTCTCCCTGTAGCCCCAGCTGTCCTGGAACTTACTCTGTAGACCAGGCTGGCCTTGAACTCACAAAGATCTGCCTGCCTCTGCCTCCCGAATGCTGGGATCAAAGGCGTGCACCACCATGCCTGGCAAAACTAAAGATTCTATAAGGGCTGATCAACAGATGAGAACTTCAGTGATTGTGGAGCGTTTGGGAGGTTGCAGGTCCAGATCCCAATGTCTATTCATCTTGGACCATCTTTAGACTCCTAAATAGTCACTCCCTGCTCACCTCTGTGTCTGACTTAACACCCTGTGACTAACAGATAAAACGCTTTCTGAATGTGTTAACTTAGCAGACCGGCTTCCACCAGTCATCAGAGAGCATCTGAGGCTCCAGCTGAGTTTCTCTTTTGCTGTGCCCTCCTACTTAACGCTTGTGCCAACATATATGAAAAGCATCTCTAAAGATTTATGTCTTTTCTTTGTTCTGTTACCATAAAAGTTTCATGAAACTGTTACCACATCGGAGCATGGAATTTGGGCTAACATGAATCTGTTTTCCTGTGCCACGGTCACTTATACTTTGCTCCAGAATAAACTATCTCTTATCCCCTTTGAGGTCATCAACAGTTTTAAAGTCTGCAGCTAGATGTGTCCTGATGTGTGTCCTAGACCTGTCATCACATGGCTGCCAAGTTCTGCTCCCTGCACCTCCCAGGGCTTCTGTGAACGGAGAATAGGGACTGATCAAATGCCAAGGCTAACATATGCAAGAAGCCAGTTTGTGGAGGGACTTCATCTAAGGAACTCAGCACGTGGGTGGGGAACAAAACTCTGAGAGACAGGACTCAGGTCCTAAAAGGGGTGTACCCCACATAGTTGGGTATTTGGGGGGCTCTTTTCTCAGCTCACCAGTCCACTTTCATTCTTGGGAGTGCTTTTCCGTAGTAAGCTTCTATGTCTATTTCTAACCATGAGTTCCCAATATAGACCTGATATGCTCTCGGACCCAAGACCCTACGACCCAGTGTCTTCTGAACTCAGGTTTATGGCTCAGCACTCAGCATGTCTCATCTGACATTCTGGCTTTCTTGCTCTCTCTTGGCCTCTGTGACCAACTTAAAAGGCATGGCCCTTTGTATCACAGCAACTTCCTATCTTCTTGTTTTCTCTCAAATGCTATTAAAATTGTGCACTAGCTTCTAAGTCCATTTTGTTTTATGAATGGGACCCCCACAGGAACCTCGGTTCCTCAGTAAGTCTGTTTGTGAGCCGTCTCTCCTTCTACATCCTCAGATAGTGTTTTCTGCTTTCTGTCTTTATAAATTAGTTTTCATTTTCCCAGAGCTGTAAATAGAATCAAACAGCAAATATATTTGACTTATTTTACATGGCATGATTATTATAAGATCCATCTGCATTATTGTTTCATTAGTTCAGTCCTTTTTATTGCTAAGTAGAATTCTACAGTATGGATATACCACACACACACACACACACACACACACACACACAGACATACACACACTGATGGGCATTGACTGTTTCTAGATTTTAACTACAAATCAAGCTGTGGGCATGTTTGTAATCAGATATTTTATGGCCGTGTGCTGTCCAGGCTCTTGGGTAAATGCTTAGGGTGTAATGGCAACTTTGCATGATGTATGACTAAGCTGCTTTCCAAAATGACTTATCTGTCTTATAGTCTCACCAGCAGCACACCGGAGTTCCGGGAGCTCCGGGTACTCACCAACCCTTGCTACCATCAGTATGTTTGATACAGTGAACTCTGGGTTACAGTCTTTCTACATCTCCCCCGTTCCTTGATGGTCCCTGAGGCTTGGGATAGGAAGTGATAGAGATGTCCCATTTGTGGCTGAGCACTCTGCTGAGATTTACTGAGACTACTCTCTGTACTTTGACTAGTTGTGAGTTTCTATGTTAACTGCCATTCACTGCACAAAAAACTTCTCTGACAAGGTCTGAGAGATGCACTAATTGATAGGTGTAGAGATATGAACGTACAAGACAGTTGGATGGCTAAATAGTATTAGTAGGTTCAGTTTGGGGCGTATGAGTTCCCCAGCCAGGGGTTCTTAGCCAGATTTACAGTATCTGGCATGTGTTTCCTCCTGGATCTGGGCCTTAAATCCAATCAGGAAGTGGTTGGTTGTTCCCATAACATTCATACCTATGTGGATAGCTTTCCCACCTAGTCGCTGTTGTAGCTTGCATTGTTAGCTGCCATGTGGGTGCTGGGAATCAAACCTAGGTCTTCTGCAATAGCAGCCTACACTTCACAATTTTTTAAAAATAAATTAAAATATTTTTATTTTCTCAAATCCCCTGTCACTCATTATTGCATCATCGCAGTGCTATTTGAATTAAAACTTGTTCTTTGACATTTTCTTACATATAATGAATGATGGTTCCTCATAGCTCTCAGCCCCCTTATCCTCTTCTTCACATCCTTGTCACCCCCACTCTCCCTACAGGTCTCTTTCCTACATTTGTGTCTTTTTGTTGTTTTGGAACACAATGATTTTCATGAGGGGCATCTGTGTGACCACTGGTTTGGACCCCACATCACAGCTTGTTGGGTACACAACTGAAGGCAGGAACTGACTAGTACATCAGATAGGAGGAGGTGGGGACCCACGTGTCCCTCCCAGATCTGTGCTTAACTCTTGACAGACCTGTTCTGGTGAAGGCCTTGTGCAGGCAACTGAAGTTGCCCTGAGTCTTGTTTTAATGACCGTCATGGCGAGACAGCATTTCACAGCCTTTCTTCCTGTATTCCAGATCGTACACTTTTTCCACCCTATCTTCTGGGATGTTCCCTAAACCTCGTTTAGGGGAGGACACTCAGCCATTGATAACTTTAGTTGTAGATTTCTTTTTTTGTGAATGTCGTTTATCAGGTTAACGAGATTAACTCCAACTTTACTTTGTGTTATTTCTAAGAAAGATCTCATCAAATAGTCTCCTGCATGCATTTTCAAACATAACGTCAACCTTCCATTCCTTTAGAAACCCCACTTGGCCATGGAATATGCTCATTTCTATGTCTTGTGGGACTCAGTGTACTCATATTTTGCTAAAAATATTTGTATCTGTGTTTGTGAGGAGTGCTGCTCCATAGTTTTTGTATTGCTATTATGAGAGTTCCCTTCCATTCCCAACTTAACACGGACTAGAGTCACTGAGGAAGAGTCTCAGTGATGGATTCTCTGGGCCAGGTTGGCCTGTGGGCATGTATGTAGGGGAATGTTTTGATTATGTTAATTGACATGGGAAGACCCAGCCCATAGTGGCCAGCACCAATCCCTAGGTTTGGGTCCTGGACTGTATAAAAGCAGAGGTGAGCTGGGGAGTAAGCCTGCGTGCATTCATTTCTCTCTGATTTGATGTGAGAAGATGCTTCAAGTTCTTGCCTTCGTCCCCTTGCTATGATGCTCACCTGCAACTGTGTGCTAGAAGAAACTCTTTCTTGAGTTGCTTTTTGTCAGAGTGTTTTACCACAGCAACAGAAATAAAACTAGGACAGCTGTCTTCTGGCTGAAGCATTCACATCGGCTTCCTGGGAGGAGTTGGAAGCTGTTGTCCTTCTTCAGACTTCTGGAAGAATTCATGTAAAATTGATTTTGTTTTTTTCTCAATGTCTGGTAGAATTGCCCGGTTAAACATGTGGGCTTGGCATTTCCTCTGCGAGATGGCTTTCAGGTATAAATTCAATTTCTTTAGTAGATGAGAAGTTGGGTTGTTCATATAATCTGTTTGTTCTTTGAGTGCGCCTTGGTGGTCAGTGTCTGTCAGTATCCCCATTTCAGCTTAGTTGTGAACTGATTCGTCAAAGGCTTCTCCTGTTATTTTCCTATCATATTGTTGCCTATAAAGCGGACCCTGATGTCCTGGCTGTCTGGCTCTGCTTCTTTCTTCCTTATTCTACAGTGCTCTGCCTGCGGGCTATCGCTTTGATTCAGCTTTTTAAACACCCTGGTTTTACTGATGTTTTCTATCTTATCTCCCATTTGATTGATTTATTAACATTCTTCTTATTTCTTGCCTTTTGCTGAATTTAGGATTGCCTTTCTGAAGACTTTCGTGTGCTTTGGTTAAGTGACTGCCACTCTTTGTTTCACGGAGGCTCAGCTCTAGTGACCTCTCGCACTGCTAACACTCCATTTTATTTTCATTTATCCTAAAGTACAGACTAAAACTGGATTTTTCTTTTAACTTTGACTCATAAATTATTTAGAAATTTGTCATTTAGTTTCCAAATATATGAGGATTTTCTCAGCTATCTTTTAGGTTTTCTTTTTAAATTTAATATTAAAAACATATTCCGGGGCTGGAGAGATGGCCTAGCAGTTAAGAGCACCGACCACTCTTGCAGAGGACTCAGGTTCGATCCCCAGCACCCACATGGCAGCGGAGAACTGTCTGTAGCTCCAATTCTAGGAAAACTCCGGTTTCAGGGGAATCTGACACCCTCTTCTGACCTCCGCGGCATTGCACAATACGGGTGCACAAATCTACATGCAGACAATACATTCATACACATAAATAAATAAATAAAATAAAATAAATATTTAAAAAAATTAAAACATATTCCTTGCATGGTTTGAATCCTGGTAAATTTATCTGATTTACTTGCCCTAGAACAAGCTGTCTCTTTAATAATGTTTGTGTGAAGTTATAAACATAAGTGTCGTGCTGGGTAATTTTAACTGTCAATGTGGTGTGGTCTGGAATTACTTAGGAAGAGGATCTCAGAGAGAATTATCTAGACCAGGTTGGCCTAAGCACATGTTTTGGGGGATTGTCTTGATTATTCACTGTGTAGGACAGGGCTCCCAACCCATTGTGGGAAGTACCATTCCCTAGGCAGGGGGGTCTTGAACTGTGTAGGACAGGGGTCAGCTGCCTGAAAATGGGAGTCAGAGGTCAAGGATGTGACCAGCTTCACGGCACATCTCCTTTATTACGGTGTGGGCCATTCTGCTCGCGCTGACTTCTTGAAGAGGTCACCTGTTCATACTCACTCAATGCCTCTCCTAAGTGTCTTGCTGGTCTTTGCTCTGAGTCTACGTCATCAGGATTTCCTCTGGTTACAGATGTGCCATTTCTATTCTTTTCTTCTTAATATATCTGTTTTATTATTTTATTTTATAATATAAAACAATATTACAATATTACAAAATAACAATATTTTATTTTGAAAAGCTTTGTTCACTATCTTCTTGCGTCAACCTAATGAATAATGAAAGCACAGTCATGCCCCATCATACCCAGCTGTGTCTATGTCGTTTTTTTTAAACAAAGTGGACTTGTTTTAGACAGCATGCTATTTGCTCTTCTTATGTTATTTAATATGATGGATTCTATTTTAATAAATATATTTGTTGTATTTGAGAAGTTCATATAATGTGCTTGACCACATTCACCACCCACTCCTCCTCCCAGATCCATTCCCACCTCCCTACCACCCCCACCAACCACATATCCTCTTTCTTAAATGTAACAACAAGACATTGAGTCTAATTTGTGCTGTCTATACCCTCCTGGTAGGTGTGGGGCCAGTCACTGGAGTGTGATATACCTACCAGGAACCACACCCTTAAAGAAAATGGACTCTCGCCTTCTCCAGAATTCATCAACTGTCCATAGTTCCTTAGTTAGGGGTTGGGGTTCATGATCTCTTCCCCCGTAATGCTAGAATGTGGACTGGCTTTATTTACCTTGTGCAGTTAGCCACAGATCTGTGGGTTTGTGAGTACAATGGTCCTGTCATGTCTAGAGCGCCACATGGTGAGCTCTGTCTTTTATTTCAGGTATTTGGAGCATTTACATTTTTTTTTTAATTTTTTTATTTATTTCTGTATTTGTATGAATGTACTGGCTGCATGTAGGTTTGTGCACCCGTGTCGTGCAATGCCACGGAGGTCAGAAGAGGGTGTCGGATTCCCCTGGAACTGGAGTTCTCCTGGAATTGGAGTTTCAGACGGTTCTCCGCCACCATGTGGGTGCTGGGGATCGAACCCGGGTCCTCTGCAAGAGCAGTCGGTGCTCTTAACCGCTAGGCCATCTCTCCAACCCCCTGGAGCATTTACATTTAATAGGCATATTGAGATAATTAATCATCCACTTTATATACGTTTCTGTTTCGCCTCTTCATCCCTTTTTTCCTGGTGTCCTCTGGATATCTTGAACAAGTCATGTAATTTCAGCTTATGCTATTGGTTGGCCTTTAAATTTAGAGGTTGTTTTGGAGCTTTCAATATATTTCTTGAATTTATGAAGTAATATTAATTAACATCACACATAGTGTAACAGGCTTACATGTCTGCCTTTCTATTTCTACCTGTGGGTTTTTTTTTTATTATTTTTTATTTTTATATGTGTATGAATGTACTATCTGCATGTAGGTTGGTGCAGCTGTGTCGTGCAATGCTGCGGAAGTCAGAAGAGGGTCTCGGATTCCCCCGGAACTGGAGTTAAGACGGTTCTCAGCCACCATGTGGGTGCTGGGGATCAAACCCGGGTCCTCTGTAAGAGCGGTCAGTGCTCTTAACCGCTAGGCCATCTCTCCAGCCCCTCTACCTGTGTTTTTTATGAATTAAATTTGTTCTTTGGCAATCTCCTACACACATATAACGCATACTGAGTACTCTCACACCTGGCCTTTGTTCTCTCCCTCCCACCCTGTCTACTTCCCCCTCCCCCCTTTCCCACATTCATGTCTTTTTGTTTTGTTATGTGACCCACTGAGTTTAATCAGGGATGGCTGTGGGCTTCTAGGCAAGACACAGCCACTGCAATCATGAATTCGAGGCAGCTGTGTTTGCTTGTACTGGGCCTGTGGATGATGGGCTCTGTCAACAATCTTGTGCTCTAAGCCCACAACATTGTCAGTAAGTTTGCTTGAAACTTAATCATCTTTTGAAGAATTTTTTAACACAGTAGAAAATACATTTATTTATTGGTGTACATGTCTCCTCTCTCTCTCTCTCTCTCTCTCTCTCTCTCTCTCTCTCTCTCTGTCTCTCTCTCTCATGAATGCCACAGCATGCGTGCTGGTCATAGGACAACCCGTGGGAGTTGCTTCTCTCTGCATTGTGTGGGTCTCAGGATTGAAATAAGGTTGTCAGGCTTGGTTTCAAAAAAGTGCTTTTACAAACTACGCCAATGCCTTGGCCTTTAAATAATTCTTTTAACATGAAAGAAAGCATCTTTGTCTTTATGAAGCACTCACCAGTTCTGCCTATTACTCCTTCTTATGTTAGTCCTCTTGTGTTTGCCTTCTGCTCAAAGGACTAACTTCATCTCAGCTGTGATCTCCCCACACACCGCTGCCCTCCCTGCCTCTCTTTCTGCTTCCCTCCCAGGACTCTAAGGCTGTGTCCCAGGCCATGTAAACCTGTCCCTAAACCTGTCCCTCTCATGCTCAGCCTCCTCCAGTGCTGTGCTCAGCTTTCTTTTGATTGGATGTGTAATTAAAAACCAAAATAAACCATTAGGAAGGATCTCTAGCAACCCAATTTACATCTCTTTGATAATCCTGCGCATCTCTTTTCAACGTTCTTGTTTTCTTCCTTCTTAACATACAAAATGTAGTCATTTTACTGTCTTTGTCTACTACTTAATCTGTTTCATTTCTGGGTCTGTTCCTACTGCTGAATTATCCCCCTGATCGTAGGTCACATTTTTCTACTGCTTTGCCAACATTCTTAATACTTTTTAACAGGGTGCCAGGCTTCTACGTTTATTTTTGACCATTTCCTGCCCAGATTCCCTAGCTCTGATCCCAGAGCCCTGTGTTCCTTGTAAACAGCTTGATCTTTTGGAGGCTTTGAGCCCAATGAGGCCTCATGGCTGTCGGGTGGGGCACTCTGCTTCCCTCCTGTAGGAGACAGTACTGAGGGTTCGGCCTGATGTTTGCTTTCTATTTACAAGGTTTCTGTAACTGTTTCTGCTGCCGTCAGGGCTCTGAAGAATGTCCCACCTTTCTGTTTTCTTTACTTATCTTGTCTCTATGACCAAATAATGGACAGAAACAGGTTAGAGGGAAGACAGGCTTATTTTCCCTCATGGCTTCAGGGAAGTCTCTCCTTGGTGGCTTGCTCCCATGCTGCTGGCTGAAGCATCATGGGGGACAGGAGCATATGGTGGAGGAAGCAAAGTGAGAGAGACAGGGAGGGGCCAGAGGCCAGAGACACCCTTCAACGTGACGCCCCCACGACTACTTCCTCCAGCAAGGCTCCACCCCCTGAGACTTCCAGAATTTCTCCAAATAGTACCAGGAGCTGAGGACCCAGTGGCCAGCACATGAGCTTCTGAGGGGCGCTCCATTCTCAGACCATCCTCCCGTCCTGCTGGGATCTGTCCCTGCTCTCAGGAAGTTGCTTCACACGTGCGTGCCAGTCCACACTCAGCCCAAGACTTTGGGACTTTCTGTGAGAATGCGGTCTGCTGGCCTCTCTGGGTCCCCTGCTCTGGGTCCTCAGCTCTGGGTCCTCAGCTCTGGGTCCCCCGCTCTGGGTCCCCCGCTCTGGGTCTCCAGCTCTGGGTCCTCAGCTCTGGGTCCTCAGCTCTGGGTCCTCTGCTCTGGGTCCTCAGCTCTGGGTCCCCGCTCTGGGTCCCCAGCTCTGGGTCCTCAGCTCTGGGTTCCCTGCTCTGGGTCCTCAGCTCTGGGTCCCCAGCTCTGGGTCCCCAGCTCTGGGTCCTCAGCTCTGGGTCCTCAGCTCTGGGTCCCCCACTCTGGGTCCTCAGCTCTGGGTCCCCTGCTCTGGGTCCTCAGCTCTGGGTCCCCCGCTCTGGGTCCTCAACTCTGGGTCTCCCGCTCTGGGTCCTCAGCTCTGGGTCCTCAGCTCTGGATCCCCTGCTCTGGGTCCCCAGCTCTGGGTACCCAGCTCTGGGTCCTCAGCTCTGGGTCCTCTGCTCTGGGTCCTCAGCTCTGGGTCCCCTGCTCTGGGTCCCCCACTCTGGGTCCTCTGCCTTGGGTCCTCAGCTCTGGGTCCTCTCTCTGGCTCTGCCTCTGTACTTTAGGGGAAGCACCAGTTTCTTTGTGTTTCTACCTTGTCACATTGCCTGGAAACTCCAGGTGGTGAACTAGGCAGTCCTGGGACTTATTTTCTTCCTTTCTCTCAAGGATCCTTGTGGTGTGATGCCTATTAACTATGTCTCAAGATTATTCCCCCGACCCCCCCCCCATCCGTGCCCTCATGTATCATTATCAGAAGCAGAAACTCTATATATGGGGGCTGGGAAGAAGGCTTGTTCCATGAACTGTCCAAAATGAGGACCATGGGGCTGGAGAGATGGCTCAGTGGTTAAGAGCACTGGCTGTTCTTGCAGAGGACCTGGGTTCCATTCCCACACCCACATGGTAGTTAACAACTGGCCATAACTCCAGTTCCAGAGGATGCAATGCCTTCTTTTAACTTCTGTGGGCATTGCATGACACAGGCGCACTTACACCTATGAAGGCAATAAATTCATACACATAAAACTAATAAGTTAAAAAAAATTAAAAAAGAAGACCTGAATTCTGTCCCCAGAACCCTTGTAGAAACACAAAAAATATTTAGATATGGAGACACATGGCACATGCTAATAATCCCAGCACTGAGGAGACAGAGACAGGTGGATTCCCAGGGCTCACTGAGCAGCAGGTGAATTGATGAGTTCCAGATAAACAGTAAGACCATGCCTTATAAGGCAAGGTGGACAGTTCTTGAGAGTCGTCCCTGGGGCTCACGTCTAGCCTCCCAATGCACATGCGTATTTAAGCTTAAAAAGTTAAAGACAGTTAGAATGGTAACATTTATGTTAAGTGTTACCATGATTAAAATGCTCATTGGAATTTTTGTGTGTGTTTGTATGTGCATGTTCATATATAACAGTAATGTATATGTCTGTGGGGTGGATCACACTTCCTGCACAGAGGCAGATGTGGAGTCTCTTCCTGTAGCACTTTTTGCCTATTTCTTTGAGGCAGGGTCTCTCTGTGAATCCAAGGTTTGAGTTTTCTTGGCTAGGCTGGATCCAGTGAGGCCTGGATATCTTCCTGTCTGTGTCTCCTCAGTGCTGGGGCTGCGGGCATGCATGGGACGATGCCCAGCTTTTACATGGGTGCTGGTAGCTGAACTCTGATTCTCAAGCTTGCGGTTTTAAACAAGCACTCTTAGCAGAGCCAGTGCTATTAATAGCCAGCGCTATTAGCCAGTTCTCAGGGCACAGTCTCATGGCGTTACGGAGTCGGGTCTCTGTACAACCGCCATCATCATCCACTTGATAGTCTTTCCATCTTCCCAACTGAAACCGGATCGTGATTAAACAAAACCCCCTTCTCCCCATTGTCAGTTCCTGGCAACCACCCCTGTTTTGGATGAAGTGAATAGCCATATTCCTGAGTAACCATCAGACTCCACTCTGTGGTATCTGCAACATCTTACTTCCCATTGGTCGTGCACATGTAGTCTAGTTTCATCATCCCCTGGACAGGATTTGTGCATCAGTTACTTTTCTATTGCTGTGATAAAACATGACTAAGGTAACTTATAGAAGGAAGAGTTAACTGGACTTACAGTTCCAGACGATGAGCCCATCATGTTGGGGAGGCACGGCGGGAGGCAGCCGGAGACAGCCGGGGCAGAACGCAGAGTGCTCACACCTTCAAGCATGCACAGGGGTGGAACTGGAAATGAGGCCTGACTATGAACTGTCAAAGCTGGCCCAGTGATGTGCTGCCTCCAGTAAGATGTCACTCTGAAGGTGTCCATGATCCTTCCAGAATAGCACCACCAACTGGACAAATGTTGGAGCCTAGATGGGTCAAAGCCACAGGAAGAAGTTCCACACTTACAATATTCCTTCCAACCCACTGAACTGCAATACATGCTCATCCCTTCCCCTAGCACTCATCACAACACCAAGAAGCCCTAAGTGTTCCATACATGGTACTTCCTTGGGGTATGTGGTACAGATGGCAGGCAGCTTCAAAGCTTGTGTGCTTTGGGGTGGCTGCAGCCAAGGAGCTGGGCAGGAAGGGGTGATGACAGGGCTGGAACATCTCCAGGGACCAGGCTCCCCAGTGCTCTAAGAATGGAGCTTAGGAATTTGGTTTTTATCCCAAGAGTCATGGAAGTGTGTGTTCCAAAGATCACGCTGGCCACAGCAGGCAGGAGGCATTTGGGGAGAAGAGACTCTGGAGGCGAAGGAGGACACGGGGTTTGACAGACCAGGGGGTCAAGTGCAGAGGAGGTAGAGGTGGAGACGTAGTCCAGGAACCTCAGAGATGTGCACATACGGTGGGGGAGATTGGTTAGGTGAAGTATTGGCGATTAAGTGAGGACGCAAGATGGGGGATGTCCCAGGGTCTGCCACCGGAAGTTAGCGACTCAGGAGAGCAGGTCAAATCAGGCTAGTCCAGAACATGGAGCATCAAGATGGAAGACTGGAGAAGATGAGAGAGGAGTTGAGAGACAGCAGGGGTGCAAATTGGTCCTCCTTCCACCTTCTGCTCTGTTCACACTCTCAAGGAACAAGATGATGATGCCCACACGGTTGTGGTGGGGACTGTCAACTCAAATGCTAACCTCATCCTGACTGAAGCTGGACATATACCCAGAGATGATGTGTAATTTGGGCCCCATGTAGTCCACTCCCATTGGCACATGGTGTTAACCATCACAGGAGAGAGAAGCAGAGTCCATCCCCTCCCTACTCTTGTGATGACAGCTGCATCGTGCCCAGGAAACTGGCTCACTCACGCACCTCAGCGGGTGGCCTCCCTCCTCAGCAACAGGTGGGAGAAATCCACTATGAGTTTGGAAACACAAAGATTCTGTGAAAAAAGACACGCGGCTAGGCAGAGAGGAGGGGGTTTCCATTGGATAGCCTCCTTCCACTTCCAGAGTCCGGGAAGGCGATCTAGAGACCATGGAGGAAGTATGAGCTGTTCTTCCTGGTCTAGTCCCGGCCTTCTATTCCCCGCCTGTCCTCTGCGTGAATGCATACATGTATGAGTTCCGTGTGTGCATGCATGTGAACATAAATGTGCTTATGTGAATGTGTACTTGTATGAGTTCCATGTGTGCATGCACATGTGCATGCATGAGTACACAGTGCATCATCCTACGTACATGCCTGTGTACGTGTGTGTGGTTGCATGTGTATGAGTTCTATGTGTGCATGCACATGCCTGTCCATGAGCATATATGTGAACCACTACGTGTGCGTGCATTTGTCGATTTGTGTGCTCATGTGTGTGTACATTTGTACATGTTTGCATTCCCTTGTAAGCTTTCATATGCATTCATGCATGGTGCCATGTGTACATGAGAAAGTCCACATGTGTTCATGTGGAGACCATTGACCTGGAGCTCACCAAGTTGTCCAGACTGGGTGGCTGGCAAGCCCCAAGGACCCTCCCCTGTCTGCCTTCTCAGTGACGAGATGACATGGTGCATCCCACCAGCTCTTCATGTGGACTCTGGAGACTGATTACAGGTGCTGGCATGTGCCTGGCAGATTCTTTCCAGACCGAACATCTGCCCAGCTCCTCATCCTATTTTAAAGAGCTCTATACTTTCAGTCAGCCTCTGGAGTGACCTTGCTGTTTGTGAAGATGAGTTGCCACATTGGAGTCCTTAGGCTGGAGTTGCCAGGACTGGTGGCTAAGTGGTTCTTCCTTAGAGAGTATCTCTGTTTTGGAACAAGGCTTCCAGATGTTTGATAAATGCATCAGGTTGGGGTGGGTTCTGGTGAGAGCCCAGGACCTTTGTTTCTTATATTTTCTGATGGTTCCACTGGGATACGGAGAATTCTATTGAGAGAGAGAGAAGCCAAAGGCTCATAAACCCCAACACTGATGACGATGGGCCTTTCTTTCCTTGTAACTGAATAAGCAGTCTTAATTCAATAGAGTGCCATCCCAAAAGGCTTAGATTGGGAGTCTCCTGTGTATTTCAAAGCCAGGCTAAAGCATAATGAACCTAATTGATTCCTTCCAAACAAGCAGAACCTGTAAATTGCCATGGAAAAAATTTACAATGAGCAAATATAAAATATTGAAAAGTGCAAATGGACTTTCAATTTCCAACAAAGGATGTCTGGTTTGTAGAGGTGGGAACAGGCCAGAGCAGACCAGGGGCAGCACTCTGACTCCGCTGGACCCCACGGCACTTCAACCTCATCTTTTTCTAAGCCAGCAGGGGTGGGACAGACACTGGAATTACTCCAGCCAGACCATAGAAATGAAAGACTCCAGCCACGGAGGGAAAGGCTGCTATGTGTCCTGAGGTCATGTGGCTCCTGATTGGGGACACCAAACCCTGTAATTCTATTCTTTTCATCTTAATTTGTTAGATATTTCTTAATACTGCATTAGCACTGTAGAGGCAGTGGTGATCAAGAGATTTAACCTGTTGTCCCCATGGCTTACAGCCACTGGTAGACATGTCAACACATCCCTAAATAGTGGTATATGATTACATCTTTGTCATGGGGGCAGGGTTGAGACAGGGCCCCTTATAGCTCCAGCTAGCCTGGAACTCACTACATAGACCAGGCTGGCCTTGACCCCACAGAGATTTGCCTGCCTGTGCCTCTCAAATGCTGGGATTAAAGGTGCACACCACAACATCTGGCACTGTGTGCAAGGTGGAGATGCTGATCCTGGTAGCTACCGGAATGTGGGAGTGTGTAAAAGACCCTGAGACAGGAAGCAGCAGGGTACAGTGGTGACTGGACCAGGTAGGAAGGCAATGAATGGAGCCTCTCAGCATGGAGCTGAAGCTCTCCTAGGCTCAACTAATATTGCCTTGTACTAGCAATATTTTGTCACCTCCTGACCACTGTGTCTCTGAAATGCCCCAAATGTTATTACAGGCTGTGTTGAGCAATCACAACTGCAAGGTCTAGAAAGAAGTGCCTTGGAAGACAATCATTACCCAAGAGCCAAAGACCTGCTGCTGGCTGGCTGCAGCCTGGCTGGGGCCCCTCTTCTCCTGCTGCAGTCCTGTAAGCCCCTCTCCTCTAGTGAGTGCAGTGCAGGAGGATCCCTGTCATCTGGCTGCTGCCTGCCCATCCTCTATAACCCGGAGGTCCTTAAAGAGACGATGACAGTGGACTGGAGCCAAGGAGCGCCTTCCTCATGTCTGGCACCTGTTCCTGATACGCCATCTGCCCCAGACAACAAGCCCACGTCTTTCTTCTTGTTCTTCCTTCTCCACTTCTTGTTTGGACTGAGGGAATGAGGGAAGTCATTACCACTCCAGCTCAGGGAGCCACGAACATTCCAGCCCACCCTAGAGAGGGAGGGAGCTGGAAGACCTGTTCCCGGGGTCCCTGCACACCCTGGCTTTGCTCGTCTGGCCTTAGGATCCATCCTTCCAGGGGCTGGAGCAGCTTGGGGTGGTGTGGGGGGCTCTGGTCTCTCATGCCCACAGGTGGAAACTGTCCCAGCAGATTGGAAAGGTCAGGTTTAACCTCAGCCTCTATCATCACCCTGATATTACCTAACTTAAAAACAAACATATAAGCAAATTGGACAGAGGAATGTAAGTAGCACTGCTAGAAAACCTCTTTTCTTCCTAAAGCATTATCAGCAACACACCATATGGTTTTACACAATCATTTGGCTGTTCTTAGATTTTTTAAATTCCCAATTGTACAACCGAGATAATAGAATTTGCTACCTCACCGGGTGTGCTGGATAGCTTTGGTGTCAACTTGACACACCTGGGTTGAGGGAGCCTCGGTTGGGGAATTGGCTCCATTGGATTGGCCTGTGGCCACATCTGTGGTGTATTGTCTTGATTGTTGAGCAGTGACAGTATAAGAAGGCAGGCTGGGCATGAGCCAGAGAGTAAGCCAGTAGAGAGCAAGCCAGTGAACAGCAGTCCTCCATGGCCTCCAGGTTCCTGCCCTGAGTTCCTGCCTTGGGCTCCCTAAGTGATGAACTGTGACCCAGGAGATGTAAGCTGAATAAACCCTTTCCTCCCCAAGTTGGTGTCGGTCAGAGTGTTTTGTCACAGCAATGGAAGACAAACTAGAACAGAAATTGGTACCAGAAGAGTGGGGTATTGCTGTGACAGACCTGACCTTGGTGTTTTGGGGAAGGATTGTGGAGGCGTTTGGAACTTTGGGCTGGGAAGATCATTGAATGCCTAAAGATTGTTGCTGTGGAGCTTGGAGCAGTTTTGCTGAAGGAGTTGTAGAAGATGGAGGCCTGGCTTGTGAAGTTTCTAGTTTCAAAGGAGAGCAGAGATCATCAGGACTGTGTAATCTGTGGGTTCTGGTCAGCTGGGGCTGTGGAGAATCAGCTGTAAGTAACAAGAGACCAGAACCTGAAGTGAAACTTTTGTGGTACTGGGGCAATTGATGCTGGTTAGCTGGGGCTGAAAAATCAGCTGTAAGTAACAAGAGACCAGCATCACTGAGGTGAAATCTTCTGGGGAGAATATCTTCAAGGTCAGCACACAGAAGCTGTGACCCAGAAAGGGCCTGAGCCTCCATCTCGAGCCAGAAGCCGGACTTGGTAACGTGTAAGAGTCTCCTATATGGTTCCGGTGTTGAAATTTGAGGGGGTCACAGAGAGCAGCCGAGGCTTGGCACTGTGAGAGGTCAGGAAAGACCATTGGTGGAAGTGCACCTCGGTTGCTGTGAAGACCCCAGGATTGCAGGGGTCATGGAGAGAAGCTGAGGCTTTGCACCAGGAGAGGTCAGAAGAGACCATTGGTGAAGGTGCTGCCTCAGTTTCAGTAGCGACCCCAGCTTTTTGGAGATGCCGGTACCCTGGGACGACCACCAAGAGCAGCGGTAGGTGTAGAATGGAGTCGGCCTGGGCCTG
This sequence comes from Rhizomys pruinosus, assembly GCA_009823505.1. Classification (NCBI taxonomy): domain Eukaryota; kingdom Metazoa; phylum Chordata; class Mammalia; order Rodentia; family Spalacidae; genus Rhizomys; species Rhizomys pruinosus. The sequence continues at coordinate 2,450,496 of VZQC01012167.1, forward strand.
CGAGATGAGTGTGCCACGGACGGCAGAGTCGGAGAGGGGGAGCTGCCGAGACCCTTTGGAGCCCAGAAGATCGTGAGTGAATCCCAGGTGTCCAGCCTTGAGCTACTTGCTGGACTTAGGTTTTGTTTGAGAGTGCCTGATTCTTCCCTTTGAAATAAGACAGTACTTGTTTTGGATTTTACAGCAGCCCACAGTTAAGAGACTTTTAATAGACTGGACTTTTAAGTGTTTGGACATTTTAAGGACTGTGGGGCTTTTAAGGATGTACTGTCTTAGGTTGTGATTAGTGTTAACATCATACTTTGGGGATAAGAACTGGAAAGGTGGTTTAATAGTGATGTGTTTGTGTGTCAAGTTGACAAGGGGTCAATTGTGCTGGATAGCTTTGGTGTCAACTTGACACACCTGGGTTGAGGGAGCCTCGGTTGGGGAATTGGCTCCATTGGATTGGCCTGTGGCCACATCTGTGGTGTATTGTCTTGATTGTTGAGCAGTGACAGTATAAGAAGGCAGGCTGGGCATGAGCCAGAGAGCAAGCCGGGAGCAAGCCAGTGGACAGCATTCCTCCATGGCCTGTGCTTCAGCTCCTGCCTCCAGGTTCCTGCCCTGAGTTCCTGCCTTGTGCTCCCTGAGTGATGAACTGTGACCCAGGAGATGTAAGCTGAATAAACCCTTTCCTCCCCAAGTTGGTGTCAGTCAGAGTGTTTTGTCACAGCAATGGAAGACAAACCAGAACACCGGGGTATCGCAGTATTCTTCAGAATGTCTAAAATTGCCTTTGAACTCCTTCAGAAAAACACAAATTGAAAGTACCACCTGCTATTTATGTAACTGTCAGCCTAACCCCAGAGCTTCATTGTCAGTGTGTGGATTCAGGCGTACATGGACACCCATTCTCATGGAAGTTCCACAGAGATGGAAGTTCTGAGTTCTAATTCACTTTTGAAAAAAATAAAAATTGTTATATGTCAGGTTGAGACTCAGAGATTTTTGCGACTGCTCCCCTGGAATAGTCTTCTCCATTCTAAAGACCAGTTGGGGTCTGGAGAGATGAGTCAGCAGTTATGACCATGAACTGCTCTAGCAGAAGACCCAAGTTTGGTTCCCAGTACCCACAACAGGAGGCTCATAATCATACATAGGTCCAGTTCTGGGCTCTCTGACATCTCTAGCTGGTGGTACCTGCACTAACATGTATATATGTGTATGCTTTTAAAATAAAAAAATACTTTTTAAAAAGCAGCTTGTATGTTGGGGTGCTTTTTGCACAGCTCCCGAGCCTTGGGCATGCTTTGGGGTCCCTTACTGTAGGAAGGCAAAGGCCAGCTGGTCTGCCATCCTGCTGTTATAGCAATGTTTATATACCGTGTTGCCTTTTGGGTGAAGAACTGAGAAGAAATGTCTGTGAGGGAATCTGCAAGAGTTCATCCTTTTGAGAGACCCACTGCCACTGTTTATTTGATTCTTTGCTACAGCTGAATAATACCTAAGTCTGTGTATTAACTGCAGAGGGTTCTGAAAAGAATAGAAAAGATCTAGCAACCCCAAATTAGGAACCAGTGTGTCCCTTGCTTTAAGGAATACAGTAAACATTTCAAAAGAGCATGCCTGCTTGCTATCTGACTCTCTGTAGTGGCTTCAGGGAAAACAGCAGCAGTTAAGCAATGTTTGCCAAGAGCAAACCTGGGGATGGTGTTGATTTGCAAAGAGAAAGAAGCAGAACCCAGCCTCTGCTCACTGCCTCCTCCTGCTCCACAGCTGAGGCAGAGGCAAAGGTCCACTTCTCAGGCTGTCTTCACGCAGAGCTAGGCGGAACTGTCTCCACCCCTCTGCTGTCAAAAATGCCCCAGGGTTGAATGAGTTGAGAAGTGGTTCATGCACACAGCTTCAAGAGTGGAAAATATATGGAGAGAGTGTCCTCTTTTCCTTCGAGTCAGTCCTTGCTCTGGGTCTTGGGCATCTGCCTGGGGTTCAGTGCAGAGAAGCAGGCTGGAGTGTCTTCGTTAAGACATCAAGAGCTTCCCCGCCACCCACCCACCCCTTCAATGTCCCCTCTTTAATATTCTGGCCAAATGTAATTAACATGTCCGGGGACTGCTGAGGATTCCAGTTTGTTTACAGAAAGCAGGTTTCCTGGCACCCAGAGCCCAACAGTAGGGAGCTGCTCTTTTACCACAAGCATCTGGCATCAGCCCCCAGACCAGCCCCCATCTCCCCAGGAGTCCCAACCAAAAGGCTGTAAGGCAGCTCCTCAAAGCCCGAGGTGCTTGTTCCCAGGGTTTCAAATGTGTTCCATCTCCACACCGGGGAGCCGGAGATGAGGGCAGCTGACTCACCACATGAGACCTCCTGGTGAGGTTGGAAAAAATCTTAATTTTGTTCTATAGGTCACAGGTCAGCCAATCTGTGCCGATTCTTGTAATAGGGCAGGACATGCTTTGTGTGGCCCAATTATATCTTTTCTTTCAGATCTAATGGGAGCCGTCAATTAGTGCCACACTGGTGCCTACCACTGACCTGAACTGCTTGAAGAAAGATCTTCCACGAAACGCCCTGGAATACATTATTCCCAAGAATCTTAATTGTGAAGTGTCTCCATGATGGAGATATTAATAGTCTCCATTTCCTCAGGCCTGAAGCCCCTGGCTGCCTCCTCCGGTTTCCTGTACCCTTGACCACCCCAGTGTCACGATGTCCCAATGTGACAGTGTTCTAAGGGTCTGTGGCAAAGGAACACTGAGGGTGCCACGTGGTTAGCCACTGCTCCCTAGCTCCGGCTTTTCTAGAAATACTTTTTTCTTGAAGAGTCATTCACTGAACAGAAAAGGAAGAGGGAGAGAGGTCTGAGCAGCACCCTGGACCTGCCTTGGCTCACCTCCCCCGGGTACAAGGTGACCAGACCCTTCGACTCCCTTTTCCCGTATGGAGAGCAGGATGCCTGTGAACATGCAGCTGGGTGCTGTGCCTGACTGTGGCAAGCAGTGGCCTCTAGGCAGAACCTTAAATCACTCCTGGGAAGGTTCCCACCGCTCCTCGGGTCCTTTACAACAAGGTTGGCCAGGACATCTTTGAGTGTTCTTGATCTTGACCAGTCACTCCTGCCAGCGTCTTCTTAAGGACTACGTGTGTCAACGAGGCTCCTGTCTCAGGATGAGGGGATCCAGTGTGTCAACGAGGCTCCTGTCCCAGAAGGAGGGGATCCAGGCCCCTCTGGCATTTTGCAGCGGCCCCCTCCCTGGCTTGCAGAGAGCTCTGGGTGGAGGTGGTACATTTGCATAGGCGCCAAGGAGGCCTTTCTCTGGAAAGAGGTCAAGACCAGACCCTCTTCCCTTTTGTGGTTTGGTGAGGAACGGGCGGGGCACAGTGCTGACTCGGAGCTGTTGGCAGGGACAGGCACCAGCGTTGCCCATGGAGAGCCAGCTCACCCTGAGAGAAATGCAGGGACAGTGTCCGTGGCATCATGGAGTGACAGTTCCCTGCGGTGTGTGCAGGATGGTGGTGGGGGTGGAGGCAAATAGAAATGATGGCCCCTGTGGGGGAGGAAGCAGAGAAGTCTGAAATTCCAACGTGCTCATGGAGCGCCCTTGAGATTGCTCTGCAGAGCTTTCTGCAGCTGTGGGCCAAAGTCCTGTTAGATGAGATGAGCCTTTCTACCAGCACCTCTCCGCCCTTTGCAATAGCCCAGTGACATTCACTCTGTGTGTATGTGTATGGTATGTGAATGTGTGTGTGTGTGTGTGTGTGTGTGTGTGTGTGTGCGCATGTGAGTACAGGTTCCCTTAGAGGCTCTCCCTCCAGCCCCAGAGCTGGAGATACAGGCAGTTGTGAGCCACCCCACATGGGTGCTGGGAACTTAATATGGGTCCTTTGCAAGAGTAGTATACACTCATAACCACTGAACCATCTTTCCAGCCACTACTACTTTTTTTGAGATGGGGTCTCTTTTTGGCCTAGAGCTCATCAGGCAAGTTAGACCAGCTGGCAGGCTGTCCCCAGACCCTTGTGTCTCCATCCCTCCAGTCCTGAGACTACTGCAAACATGTGGCACTTCTCCAGGCTGTTTTGAACTCAGGTCCTTAGGCTAGCACATCAAATATTTGACTGAGCTGTCTCGCCAGCCCATTTCATTCATTCTCTGCCAAATAAAAACTCAATATCCATTTTTCCTTTCTGGGCTTTTGGGAACTTCGGTGTTCGGTCCCAGATGTGGCATCTTTGCACACAGAGACATCAGGCAGGTAGAGGAGGCTGGAGCGGGAGGACCGCTGGGGTGCCATGGAGCGGTGCTCCCCCACCCCAGCTTCTCTGCACAGTTCACTGGATTCTGCCTCTTGTCCTTAAGGACAGCCTTAGAACAGAGTGAGCCAGCTAGCTCCCCACGGCCTGGACTCTGTTTAATATGGCAAAGCCATTACAAAGGCTGAAATGTGTGGGGTTGGCTGGACCGCGGCTTGGGCTTGGGTACATGAAGGACCCTCTGACCACAAGACAGCTCTTGCCTCATGATTCTGATGGTAGGCAACAATTCCAAGATGAACTGTGGTTGGATCACGCAGCTCACGCTTTTGGTACAGCCAGTTGCTACTGCAGGCTCTCCTCTCTCTCTGTTCCTCCTCCTCTCCTCTCTCCTTCTCTCCTTCCTCCTGCCCTTTGCTGCAGTGCCTGCATCCTGTGACCGTTAGTTCACATGTCAGCTCTCACCACTGTCTATCTCATCATCATCATGTGAAAATGCCTTCAAACCTGAGCTTTTGGAGAGTGCTCTCGGAGAGTGCTCTGAGGCCAGCCTGCCTCTCCTACGGGGCTTTGGGCCATGTGTGCTCTGCCATGTTCATCGCTGGCCGTTCACCACCATCCCATCCAAACAAACTGGATTTTATTCCCTGTATGCTTCTCAAGTCTTTTGCAGAGATAGGAAAAAGAAACATGGGCTGGAGAGATGGCCTAGCGGTTAAGAGTGCCGACCGCTCTTACAGAGGACCTGGGTTCGATCCCCAGCATCCACATGGTGGCTGAGAACCGTCTGTAACTCCAATTCCAGGAGAACTCCAGATCCAGGGGAATCCGAGACCCTCTTCTGACCTCCACGGCATTGCACAACATGGGTGCACAGACCTGCATGCACACAGTACATTCATACACATAAATAAATAATAAATAAAAAATTTAAAAAAAGAAACAGGTAAATAAATTCAGTGTCTGGAGTGGTCCAGTGACCACTGATTTGGGGCACTCCTGGGCTTTGCTGCCTCTTAATGGGCTCATGAAGGTCTCTGATGCAGATGAGAGAGAGAAGATTATTGTACTTGTGGGGACAATGTGACCACTCTCAGCCCAGGAGATGCTAGCTGATGAGGATCTCACCTTCCAGGCTTTCTGCTATGGTCGAATTTCTGAATTCCCTCCAAATTTATCCAACCCCCAGGTCCACAGAATATGACCTTTTGGGGAGCAAAAGCTTGGTTGTAGGAGTGGTCAGTGAAGGTGAGGGGTTGGGTGGTCCTGTGTCATTGTGACTGTGCCTATAGCGAGGAAGAGACTTGGAAGCAGACATGTGCCAGGGAGTGGAGCCCTGTGCTGGGTTGCTGGCAGTCAAAGACAGAGATGGTGGGCAGCCTCTGGGAGCTGGGAGACGGGGCTGTCTGTCCCTATGGGCTCACAGGGAGCCCCCTCACCACTCTGACCTGAGCTCGGTTCGCAGAGCCCAGTACTGGTTTGTCAGCCTGGAAAATGGATGCAGACAGCAGACCACAGCTTTCCCCAGCATTCTTTGAGCTTCAGTCCAGGTAATGTGAGGCTGCAGTCGTGCTTCTCCTGGACTGTGGGCAGAGAGGAGGTGGCAGCTCCTGCTAAGAGGCGGTGGCCCCTGGGATCCCATGATGCTCAGAGCACGTGGCCCTTTGGCTGCTGGCTCCTGGTGCTCCTGTGTCCTCCTCTTAGAAAAGCACAGGCCCCTGCAGAGTGTTCAGTCCCCGCCCTTGGACGAAGGCTCACAGTGTGAGCCAGGACAAACCCGCCCTTCTCTAAGTTACCTTTGTTGTGAATTTTGCCATGGTAATGAGAAAAGTTAGCTGATACCTGGATGTTGAACTTTTCTCAAGAAACTTACGTCTTTAGGACCAAGGAAGAGGAGCTACTCTCGGCCCCTGCTGTCCCACAAAGCTCTGGAGACTCTGGATGGAGAAGCAGGCCTTCTGGCAACCAGCTCCCTTGGGCTCCAGAGGCCTGTGGGTTGGACAGTTTGCAGGTGCTGCCAGAGCTGCCACTTTCCAGGGCAGCTTTCTGGGCATGGCTCTGTGTAGCACAGTGGGAAATTCTTTGGAAATGAACTTGGGCCCGGGCAGGGAGCTGCTGCCATGGGAGAGGACAGAATAGGTGAGGTGTGAGCACTGCCTGCAAATCCAGAGGGGACTGTGAGACTCAGCATGGTTACCTCATCCTTAACAACCATCTTGTCTATGAAAGGAGTTGAAAGGCTCATCTCTGGGTTCTGTGATGTCAAATAGAAAGCCACTGACCACACCCTGACACCTGAGGGCTCTTCCAGCCTCTCCCAGCCTCAGCTCAGGCAGTTCAGGAAGTTACAGAAGTGTCATCTGAAGGGAAGGCTGGGAGGAGATGGGGTCCTGATGGCTTCTGGATCCAAATCTCATCTCCTCACTTGTGGCCAGAATAGTTGCCCTAGAGCTTAGCAACAGCTTCCCTGCAAGTGTGTGCATGTGCACATGTACATGCGTATGTCTGCATGCATGTGTGTATGTGCACATGTACATGCATATGTCTGCATGCATGTGTGTATGTGCACATGTACGTGCATATGTCTGCATGCATGTGTACATGTACATGCATATGTCTGCATGCATGTGTGTATGTGCACATGTATGTGCATAGTCTGCATGCATGGGTATGTGTGTACATATGTACATGTATTCTGTGAATATACATGTATGTGTGTCCAAGCATATTTATCTGTGTATGTGCCACTCATGTGTATGCATGTGCCTGCATGTACTATGTGTGTACATGTGTGTACAAACTTCAGCATCATGGATAAAGCTGTTGGTCTCCATCTCCAGTTGTTCATGATGTGGCCAGGGTGGCATATTTGAGGAGTTCCGTGTGCAAGATTTTTGCACTTTGGCAGAATTCTTTATTTCACTTTGGGCAAGGCACTAGGAACTGTCCACAGTGTCTGTACCACTGAACTTCATCCTCAGGGGTCTGTGTTGTATGTGGGTTTCTAGGGGTGACATTCAATATTTCCTTTGGTAGCAAACATCAGCATCTTTGTGAAAACACTAATCCATTATTGCCATTGTGACTGCAGAGACAGCTGGACACGCCCATGCCCACTCTCTAAGGAAGGCTTTATATAGGTGATTTGGATGCTATATGAATTACTTTTTCATTCCTGACTGTCTGGCATGAACAACTTGAGGGAAGAAAGGTCTGTTTAGACCCACAGGTTTGGGGTTCGCTCCATCGTGGCAGGGCAGTGCGCCAGGGAACTTTACACCATACCGGCCAGGAAGCAGAGAAAGGGAAATTCTGACACTTTCTGGCTTTCTGCCTTTTCCCTTTTAATTCTTTCTGGGCCCTGACATTCAGGGTAGTCCTTCCCCTTTAGGGAACTCCCTCACAGACATACCTCAGAGTACACTGTGGTCTCCCAGGTGAAGCTAAATCCAGTCAGGTCGACAATAAAGTCTTGGCCAGGGCTGGAGAAATGGCTCAGCGGTCAAGAGTACTGTCTGGTCCTACAGAGGACCAGGGTTCGACCCCTAGTACACATGTGGCAGCTAACAACCATCCTAACTCCAGTTCCAGGGGATCCAAGACCCTCTTCTGACTTCTGTGAGCATTGCACAATACAGGTACACTTACATAAGATGAAGGCAAAACATACACATAAAATAAAAATAACAAATAAAATATTTTAAAGGGGCTGGAGAGATGGCTCAGCAGTTAGGAGCACTGGCTGCTCTTCCAGAGGACTTGGGTTTGATTCCTAGCACCTACATGGTGGCTAGAAACCATCTGTAACTCAAGTTCAGGAAAATCCAACACTCTCTTCTGACTTCTGTGGGCATTGTAGAAGGTGCATGTACACGAATGTAAACAATACACTCATACACACATAATAAAAATAAATATATTTTTAAAAGTCTTGGTGATTTAAACCTATTCCCTGCCCCCCCATCTCATCTTGCTCAGCAATGCATTGCCACAGCCATGGATGACATGTTCCTGGGACAGGTGTCACACTTGTGGGGCAGGTGACATGCTTGAGGGGCAGATGACTTGCTCCTCAGGCAAAGCCGGGCCCAGGAGGACACGGGCATATTTTCTCTTTCCCTCATCCCTATTAACAACATGAAAGGAAACAGACTTGGCTTTCTCACTTGCTTACTGGGGGAGGTGAGAGATACAGATATAGATGATAGATGATAGAGAGACAGATAGATAGATAGGCTGATAGCTCTATGGTGTGCTTGTGTGAGTCCCCATGGCTTTTCCTAGGGAGAATGGAGCAATTTTCTACCCTCATAAAGAAGAAAGGATTTTCCTGCTCTCAGTAGGAGTTTGCAGTGGCTCTGTGCCACTCTGGAAATGGTAGCAAGTGTCAGCCTCACACAAGCACGCAGGCACTAGGGTCTTCTCAGCGGCTTCCTTAACAACCATGCCAAGCCCACAGTTGGCCTTAGCGACACCCTGCATCAGAGACAAGGTGAAGATGACCGAGTTTGAAAGAGCTGTGTTCTTATGTGTACACCATTTTGTGGCAAGGGAGCTTCAGTCAGGAATCCACACATGCACAGGGCTTTAGTGGCTGAGCTGGACCAGGTACGCCAAGTCAGTAGAGGGCTAGAACTGTTTGACACTGTTAGGGTGCACTTTTTTTTTTTTTTTGTATGTGTATGAATGTACTGTCTGCATGCAGGTCTGTGCACCTGTGTCGTGCAATGCCGCGGAGGTCAGAAGAGGGTCTCGGATTCCCCTGGAACTGGAGTTCTCCTGGAATTGGAGTTACAGACGGTTCTTAGCCGCCATGTGGGTGCTGGGGATCGAACCCGGGTCGTCTGCAAGAGCATAGGTGCTCTTAACCGCTAGGCTATCTCTCCAGCCCAGGGTGCACTTTTTTATAGCAAGATTTGAAGCTCGTGCCCTGACCTCCTGTCTCATCAGTTTCATTCTCTACATCCTGGAGAACCTGAAACTTGGGGCAGGTGGGCAGGGAGGTCAGTAAGCTTTGCTGTGAATAGAAGATAAAAGCAGAAAGTCTACAGATCTGCATGGCTTGATGAATTTCCACAGACCAAATGTATCCCAGAACCAGCACTCAGGGAAGCACAGAGAATTCCATGGAGGTAAGCCGCAGGTTTGTCTTCAGCCCAGCTGGTGCAGCCCCAGCGTGCACCCACTTCACATGTGTGGGGTTATAGGCAGACACGGCTGGCTCATGTTGTGCCTCAAACATTCCAACATCTGCATATGTGAGGTTTTCCCACATTCCCCCATGCTGATTTAGAGCCCTGGCTTTCCCACTTGCTTGAGCCCCGAAAGCCTCTGGGGAGAAAGAGAAAGTGAGAGAGGGAAAGAGAGAGGGAGAAAGAGAAACAGATACTGAGAACAGAAAGTCCTTCTCAGGATTGGTCCACCGGGTCTGATGTGTGTATTGACCGTGGCCGACCTGATCTGGTTGAAACTCCAGGCTTTTCCAAACTGCATTCTTGTGAACATTCTAGTCTGTGATTCCTGTAAGATGACTGTGAGCATTTGTGCCTGAGAGCCCCTGGGAACCAAATGTGTAGGCCAGTGCCTTATTTGGGTTCTCTGGATTCAGCCGGAAGCACCACCAATTCACACCTTACCTGCAGGCAGCAGGCTGCTGGTTAGAACTCATCTTTGTCAGCATTTAATATCTTCATGTCAGGCATTTTGGGTGTGTTTTAATTTTCTTTCCTCTCATTGAGCAAATATGGCCATTTGGGTTTTTAAAAACTTAATCTTGTGTGTGTGTGTGTGTCTATGTTGATGATGATGTGTGTGTCTCTGTTGCTGATGATGTGTGTGATGATGATGGTGGTGGTGGTGGGGTGTGTGTGTGTGTATGTGTGTGTGTGTGTGTGTGTGTGTGTGTGTATTGATGATGATGTGTGTGCTGGGGTGTGCATGTCCCCATGTGCCTATTGAGGTCAAAGGACAACTTTTGGGAGTTGGTTCTTGTCTTTTACCTTGCTGCCAGGGTCTCTCTTGTTTCTGGTTCTGGGCTGACTGGCTGGCTTGAGCACCTCTGGGTGATTCTCCTCTCTCTGTTTCCAGCTTTACCACAGGAATTCTGGGATCACAGTGGTGTACCATAGCATCCAGCTTGGCCATGTGGGCTCCAGAAATGGATTTCGGGTCTCTGGCCTTGCATGATGTGATGGTTTGAACGAGGAATGTCCTGTAGAGACTCAGTGTTTGAGTAATTGCTCCCCAGTCCATAGTGCAGTGTGGGGAGGCAGTATAGCCTGGATGGAGGAAGAGCATCACTAGGGTGGGCTTTGAGCTCGCTGTTTTGTGTTTGGGGTTGAAGAAGCCATGTCTCCGCTATGTACTCCAGCCACCTGCTGCCATACCTTCCTGGACATTATAGACTCTCCTTCTGAAACATAAGCTCAAATAAATTCTTTCTTCCATGAGTTACTTTTAGACATGGTGTTTAATCACAGCAACCAAAAAGTAACTGATACACACAGGAAGTACCTTTCCCACAGAGCCATCTCATGGGCCCTTCCTTGTTTGATTTTTGACAGACAGAACAGCAGTTCAATAGGGGCACAGTTGTGGAAATATATGGCTTTAATTGGCCATGGACACACAATAATGGATCTCCGCTTAAACTCCCATCCTTATATATTGAACATGCCTATGTATTCCTTTCAAATACTCGTGGAGTGATTTCAAAATGTGCTTTTGGGACAGAATCTCAGTGAAGTCCCCAACTCAGTATCTATGAGGCCAATTTCTCTGAGATCAAATGAATAGGATTATCATAGAAATAAATATAAAAAGAATGTCAGTATTAAGAGAACGAGGCGTGTTTGTTGTTGGTACTGAATCCTCAAAGCCTAAAATAGTGCCTGGCACCACTTCTTTAATTAATGGGCACTATAACAAGGCACATCAGAAGGCCCCTGGTGGCAATTAGTTGGTGACCTAAGGAAGGATCTCGGGGAGGGGGGGTGTTCCCCCTCATCTGGGCCCAGCCCTCTCACTCCTCAGCCTCTGGGCTTCGCTGTTCTTTGCTTTCATTGGTAAAGTGAGGGTGGTGATGGCAGTGTGATTAGTGTTAGTCCGCTTTCCATCAATGGCAACAAAGCCTAGGACAGAAGAGGAAATGTTGACTTTAGTCCTAATTCCAGGGGAATCCATCCGGGGTCACTTGGTGCTGTAGTTCTGGGTCTGTGACGGCACAGGACAGTGCGCCACAGAGGGAATGCAGGAGGGAAGTCGTTCACCTAGTGGCACCTGGGGGCAGAGAGAAACCAAAGGGAGCTTGGATCCCGGGAGCTCCCTCCTGGGCACTGTCACTGTCTTCACTTCCTCCTGGTAGCCCCGCCTCCTACAGGCTCCTCCACCTTCTAGGAGGGTCACAGCCTGGGGACAAAACCTTCAGAATCCTCATCCACCTGTGCCCCTTTTCTAAGCCTAGGGAACAATCTGCAGAAGAGGGGGCGTGGTAGAATGTAAGGGCTGCGATTGGGGTGAATGGTGAAACTACAACAATGTAGTCTGGACACTCATTGGATCAACTTGATTGAACATACAAGCCCCCCCCCCTCGCTGGATGGTGGGACCCATGGGCTGTGTGGGTTTGGGCACAACTGCTTGTAAATTGGTTTTACATGAAGGATGCTTGTACTCATAAATTATCATTTATTGTTAAAAAATGAAGAAAAAAAACAGAAAGATGCAGGAAAATTATGGCAGAATGCATGATCTGGGATGGGGTGGGGTGATGGGGTGGGGTGGGGGGGTGGGGGGAAGGGAAAGGGAAATATGCCTGGAACTGGAAAATGATGTATGAAATACACAAAACATCAATAAAAAAACCCTTCAGAATCCAAACTAGAGCAGTATTATACTATTGTCATCGTGTCTTTGTCCTCAGTCATCATGACAGTAAGTTTTAAGCTACCCGTGTTCTGCAGATGGTGTTTGTGAGGAACACTGGGCCACTTTGTACAAACCACAACCAAGGTTTCCAAGGTGGGTGCATAGCTCTCACAGCTGAGTCTGGATCCCAACAGTGAGAGCTGGGAGGGGAATTACAGTCAGCACCGGGAGCGGTACTGCTGTCTCATTAAAAAAGAATCCATCTGCTTGCAAATTAAGGAAGCCTTCTCTAGATTGCTTCAGTTGAAAGAAAATTAGCAATGATTTAGAACTAATTGGGAATAAGTGAACGGGAGGGGATCCCCAAAGGGAAAATGCAGAAGAGGGAACTAAGCCCTGGAAACCCAGAGAAAGGAGGTCAGGGAGGCCCCAGGTGCCGTGCTGGCTGCGTCCACACTTGTACAGAACAGATCAGAGCCACGCTGTGTATGGATGATGGCTCCAGGGGTGGAAGAAATGGTTTGCAAGTTCTCCAATGAAGCTTCCGTGATCCCGAGCCCAAATTCCCATCAGGACAAGAGCACGCAGATCATCCTGCTTGTGAGAATGAGACAGGACCAGCAGGGCAATGACGAGTAAATACAGTTCTATGTGAGAAGGTAACGCGTTTCCTAGAGGTGAAATAGCGGCTCAAGTTTCGGGAATCTCTTCATGTAATTCTCCACATAGCCACTAACAGAGAAAGCTCTCAACAGACACATAGGATGCAGTGCCCACGGCCAGCCCCAGTGTGCCTCCCCGAGACTGGACAGTGCAGGGGCTGAAAGTATAGCTGTCATTTCCCAGCCTTCCCTGCAACAAGTTCCTGTTTTGTGTCTACCAATGAGAGGTACTCATTACTGTGGTGAACAGGGAGGAAGGCTGGACTGAGCTGTGAGTTCTGTTGGACAGGCAGCTAACTGATCACCTGGCCGCCGGTGCTCCACTCCTTCCAGACAGGAGTGCTTCCTTCAGAGCTGTGCGATGCAGAGGCCCACACGGAGGGCCCTGCGGCTTCACTGCGGAGATGGGTAAACATCACCAGTTCAAATATTATGTGCTGAAATATTCTCTGGGCCAAGGTAACACAAGAAATAGAAGGGATACTTCCTATCTTTTTTTTAAATTTTATTTATTTTTGTATGTGTATGAGTGTACTGTCTGCATGTAGGTTTGTGCACCCGTATCATGCAATGCCGTGGAGGTCAGAAGAGGGTCTCAGATTCCCCTGGAACTTGAGTTCTCCTGGAATTGGAGTTACAGACGGTTCTTAGCCACCATGTGGGTGCTGGGGATCGAACCCAAGTCCTCTGCAAGAGCAGTCGGTGCTCTTAACCGCTAGGCTATCTCTCCAGCCCCAAGATACTTCCTATCTTTAAAAGTTTTTGGAGATCTCCTGAGCCCAGCAGAAGGAAAGAGGGAGAGACAGGTAGGAACTGGGTGCCTTGGCGAGCTGATTGTTCATCCCTTGGTCCTGCTGTCTTTGGTTCGATTGGCCTTTGTGGCTGTGAGGTTGGAGTTATCCTCCCAGCTGGGATTAAAGGTGTGGTCTTTGGCTTGATTAGATCTAGTGGCTGTGGGGGCAGAGTTATCCTCCCAGCCGGTATTAAAGGCACGCTTGTGTGACGCTTGAGATTTGAGATCTCCTGAGCCCAGCGGCAGGTGCCGGGGC
>VZQC01012167.1:2467564-2531352 GCA_009823505.1 Rhizomys pruinosus
TGGATAGAGAAAATGTGGTACATCTACACAATGGAGTTCTATGCAGCAGTAAAGAAAGACGACATCACGAGCTTTGCAGGAAAATGGCTGGAGCTAGAGGACATCATGCTGAGTGAAGTAACACAGTCCCAGAAAAACAAACGACGAATGGTATCCCTCATCTGTGGATGCTAGTGCCAATTACCCAATTGTAAGTATTTCTTGTATAGGGCCCCCTGAGCTTTTGTCCAAAGCAGTTGGGCATAACGCATTTTGGAAACAACAACAACAACAGAAAAGACTGCATCAAAGAACTGACTGAAACAGTGAACTTCTGCTCAAAACAGTCAACTTCCCCATGGAAAATATTGAGAATGACTAAGAGATGGAAAGCATGTCTGGCAGAATGCATGACCTCTGGCGGGGTGGGGGAATGAGCAGGAACACGGGTCTAGATTTGTTAAAAATAAATAAATAAATAAATTTATGTGAAAAAAAAAGAAAAAAAAAGTTTTTAAAATTGATCTTTTGTGTGTTCACATGGTACCTGCTTGTCATAGGGGTATAGAAGAGGACCCCCTCAGGTGTCGGACCTCACCTCAGCACTGGACCATCCTTGGCGTTAGACTACAGTGCTGCTTCTCTAACGCTCAGAAGCATGGGGTTATTATGAGCCATGAACACACTTCTCTGAGGCTATACATCCAGCAGGTGATAGGAGGAGGTTAGGACTTACTCATCCAGGATCCAATTCTGGACAATGACACGGCCAGGGAACACCTACAGACAGTGCAAATGACAGCCTTCTTGGACCCTTTTCAGGCAGGCCTTTATCAATTGTACAGTTAATTCCAAACTATTATAGTAGAGGTCTGTATTTTTTGTTCCTTCCAAAATTCAATTCTATTGTAGTGCATTCTACTGCGAAAATGCGATAGGTGAACTTGTAACAGTAACTACGTCTAAATATTTTAAAAAAATTTTTATTATATAAATATTTTGTTTGTACAAGATTATGCTACTAATCAGATCTAGACCCGTGTCTCCTACCCTACCCCCCCACCCCACCAGAGCTCATGCATTCTGCCAAACATGCTTTTCATCTCTTTCTCAGTCTTTCTCAAAATTCTCCATGTGGAAGATGATTGTTTTGAGCAGAAGTTCACCATTTCAGTCAGTTCTTTGATGTGCAGTCCTTTCTGTTGTTGTTTCTAATATGCATCATTCCCAACTACTTGGACAAAAGCTCAAGGGGCCATACACAAGAAATACTTACAACTAGGTAATTGGCACTAGCATCCACAGATGAGGGATACCATTAGTCATTTGTTTTTCTGGGACTGTGTTACTTCATTCAGCATGATGTCTTCTAGCTCCAGCCATTTTCCTGCAAAGCTCATGATGTCATCTTTCTTTACTGCTGCATAGAATTCCATTGTGTAGATGTACCACATTTTCTCTATCCATTCATCAGTTGAGGGGCACTTGGGTTGGTTCCAGCTCCTTGCTATTGTGAAGAGAGCTGCAATAAACATGGCTGTGCATGTATCTCTGCGGTAAGATGAGTCTTGAGGGTACATGCCCAGGAGTGGTATGGCTGGGTCAGGTGGCAAGTTCATTCCAAGTCTTCTAAGGGTTCTCCACACTGCTTTCCATAGTGGCTGTATGAGTTTACATTCCCACCAGCAGTGGATGAGTGTTCCTCTTTCCCCACAACCTCTCCAGTGCTTGGTATCATTTGTTTTCTTGATCCTAGCCAGTCTTATTGGAGTAAGATGATATCTTAGAATGGTTTTTATTTGCATTTCCTTAATAATTAATGATGTTGAACACTTCTTAAGATGTTTCTCAGCCATCTCTAGTTCCTCACTGTTGAAATATTTGTTCAGCTCTTTGCTCCATCTATTGAGTGGGTCATTTGTTTTCTTTCTTCTTTGTTTTTTTGAGTAGTTTATATATTCTGGAAATCAATGCTTTGTTAGATGTTTCTGTGGTGAAGGTTTCCTCCCACTCTGTGGGATTTCTCTTCACTTCCTTGAATGTTTCTTTTGATGTACAGAAGCTTTTGAGTTTAATGTGGTCAAATTTGTCAATTGTCGACCTTAATTCTTGTGCAGCTGCTGTCTGATTTAGGAAGTCTTTTCCTACTATGTCTAAATATTAACAGTGGGTTTATTCACTCTCTGGAGTGATGCTGTCCTTTTCTGAGCCACCATCTATGATAGTACACATAAAAAATCTTTATTTATGTGCTTTTATTTTTTTGTTTTTTTTTTAGACAGGGTCTCCCTGTAGCTCCAGCTGTCCTGGAACTCACAATGTAGACCAGGCTGGTCTTGAATTCACAGAGATCTGCCTGCCTCTGCCCCATAAAAACATCTTTAAATGAGCTTAGTTGGGATACAGCTTTATAAGTCTTGATGTATGTGACCCCTGCTGCCCACTGCAGTAGCTGGGTGGAGCATTCCCTCCTGTGCTCTTGAGTCAATCTTCTCTCCATCCTGCACCATGACAGCCATGGGAATACATGTAGGAGGGCCCAGTCTACCGTGGGCAGAGCCATCCCCTGGGTAGAGGGAATCAAATGGTCTTAACACTGTCTAGGAATTTGGCAGAATGGGTTCTTGCTCACCCCCTGCTCTAATTTGGTTTCTCATGATAAACTCAGTGATCAACTTGGGGAGAAGAGGGTTTACGTCACCTAACATGGTTACCGAGGGTCACCAAGGGAAGTCGAGGTCTCCCACTGAAGGAGAGATCATGGAGCAGCACTGGCTTGCTCCGCCCACCTTTGTCTACCTTTCTTACAAAGCCCAGACTCACCTGCCCAGGCAAGAAAATGCCCCTCCCTCCCAAAAGCCAGTCTGATTGAGGAAATTCCTCTGTTGTGATTTCCTCTTCCCAGGTGAGTCGGGTCGACAACTGAGCTAGGCGTCATGCCTATGTCCGCTGCACAGCCAGGCTCCTGTTTAGCCATCCATTCACCTGTTGGTGGGAACTTGCCTGGCTCTCTGTGTGAGTTTCATGGACATGTTCTTTCTTTCTTTGGGAATAAATATCTGTAAGGAGAATTCATGGTTCATAGGGCACGCGTATGTGTAACTGTTAGGAAATAACAGGAGTTTCCCAGCTGTCCAGACCCTTGTCTACTTTGCATGTAGCACCTTCTACAGTCTCACCAGCCTGGGTGTGAGGTTGCAGACACTCACTGAGGTTGAACACATGAATTTCACAGGCTTATTCACCATCTGTTTGCTTTTAACTGTGTTTAAAGTTAGGCTACTGTGTTTTGTTGAAGCTAATGGATAAAACAGAGCCAAGGCCCAGCAAGACCACCCTAGGCAGACTCACAGGCAGATGTGCCCAGGGACATAGACTACATATAGGGGGTGACACTCACAGGACACATGGGCCCCCACAGGGAGACATGTGTCCACACAGACACACACACATAGATACATGCAAGGACATAATGTGCCCTTGACAAGTTCAGACAACATACCTTCATGTGCACATAGCAGTGTGGTGAAGAGTGTCCAGGTACAGGGCTTTGCTGCTGTGAGATTGTCCCCTTGTCCCTACACAGCCTGGTCACCTATGGAGGACAAGAAGAGTTCTCACATTCCACACCCACAAGCAAGCCTGGGGCCTAGGCTCCCTTCTGCTGACATGAGGTTATTGGGGAAGAAGTGGAGGGCCAATGGTGGAAGAAGGAAGGGGAGGGCCAATGGTGGAAGAAGGAAGGGGAGGGCCAATGTGGAAGAAGGAAGGGGAGGGCCAATGGTGGAAGAAGGAAGGGGAGGGCCAATGGTGGAAGAAGGAAGGGGAGGGCCAATGGTGGAAGAGGGAAGGGGAGGGTCAGTGGTGGAAGAAGGAAGAAGGGGGAGGACAATGGTGGAAGGAGGAAGGGGAGGACCAATGGTGGAAGAAGGAAGGGGAGGGCCAATGGTGGAAGAAGGAAGGGGAGGGTCAGTGGTGGAAGGAGGAAGGCGAGGGCCAATGGTGGAAGGAGGAAGGCGAGGGCCAATGGTGGAAGAGGGGGAGGGCCAGTGGTGGAAGGAGGAAGGGGAGGGCCAATGGTGGAAGAGGGAAGGGGAGGGCCAATGGTGGAAGAAGGAAGGGGAGGGCCAATGATGGAAGAGGGAAGAGGAGGGCCAATGGTGGAAGAAGGAAGGGGGGGCCAATGGTGGAAGGAGGAAGGGGAGGGCCAGTGGTGGAAGAAGGAAGGGGAGGGCCAATGGTGGAAGAGGGAAGGGGAGGGCCAATGGTAGAAGCAACGCCTCAGGCATTAAACCCAACTTCCAGGCAGCTGTGGGAACCTGGCTCCTGGGAGGGTCCTCTGACATCTGGAACCCACATGCAAGGGGGAAGGTGTGCTGGGAGTGAGGCTGGGAGGCAGCTCAGGCCTGAGGTCTGTTCTCTTTCCTGGACCCTGCCAGGGATGAGGTACTGCAGGTTCTGGGAGGACCTTACATTCATGGGGTGTCTGCATGGCCAGTGGGTGTCCTGAGCCTGTGGGGCCCTGCACGTCTCCAGGACTGGAGCGGAACCTTGGAGGCTCCTCTTCCTCCTTCATTGCAGCTCTTTCTCAGAGAAGCTTTAAGTCAATCAGGACGATAGCATTGTGATATCTGTGCTTTGCTGTTGGGTCAGTGATTTTCCTGATTCACTTCTTATCTTCTGAGAGAGGTGAATACTGTGAGGTGCTTTCCAACTGGGGCTGCTCTTCCACTTGTCACCTCTTTCCACTGGAGAAGCTGACCCCAGGTATATCGGCACACAAACCAAACATTTACTGATAAGAAATCATAAGGAGGTTAATTTTTTTTCTGGATTATTTCTTTTTAAAAAATTACTTTTTAAGTTAATATACAAAGTTAACATACAAAGTACATGAAGCACCAGGCTTCCTGGTGGCACTGTGCTCATGTAGGCCATTATGCTTTTTGTTTGTTTGTTTGTTTGTTTGATTAATTTTTGGTCTTTTTGAGATAGTCTCCCAGCTGACCTGAACTCACTATGTAGAGCTTGAACTCACAGAGATCCTTCTGCCTCTGCTTCCCAAGTGCTGGGATTAAAAGGCATGTGCCACCACACCCAGCTATACTTTGTTCTTTTCAAAATAATATTTTTATTTAACCTTTGAAATTTCACACATGTATACAATATAGCTTGATCACACTACCTCCCTGTCCCTCAGTTCCTCTTGGGAGCCCCAAATACATCCCAACATCATATTGTCTTTAAAATTATTATTATTTTTAATCATCATCATCATCATCATCACCAATCCAATAGGCCCAGTTAATGTTGCTCTTATGTACATGCACATAGGGTCCTGCAGAGGGCATGAACACCTACCAGTGCCAGCCAGTCAAAGGGAAGTTAACTCTCCCTTGCTTCCTGTGCTCCCCAGCTTCCCACCTGTCCTTTCTTGCTGAACCCCCTTTCCCCCACTTCTTTCATGTTACACGAATGCCTTTACTCAAGACATTTATCTCAAAACAATTCTTTGGTGTGCATATAAGTTTACCCTCCTACTAAGAATGAAAGTGTGCTAGTGAGATGGGGTATTTGTTTATTTTCACATAAAGAATTAAATCCTGGGGGCTGGAGAGATGGCCTAGCGGTTAAGAGCGCTGACCGCTCTTGCAGAGGACCCGGGTTCGATCCCCAGCACCCACATGGCGGCTGAGAACCGTCTGTAACTCCAATTCCAGGAGAACTCCAGTTCCAGGGGATTCCGAGACCTTCTTCTGACCTCCGCGGCATTGCACGACACGGGTGCACAGACCTACACGCAAAAAACAGTACATTTATACACATAAATAAATAAAATAAAATAAATTAAAAAAAAAAAAGAATTAAATCCTGGCTGAATATTTGATAGTGCTGGATACAGAATACCTTCAATGTTTTCAGAGTTGATTGATATTTTGACTTTTTTGACTGCCAATGGTGGGAATCCTGCTTTCCACAAATGTGCAGCTGATAGCAGTAGAAGTGTCTTTAGGGCTGTTTCAGAAACTGTTCAAAATTCTGTCCTAATCCCAATCAGAATTTGTTTAACTATTTTTTTAAATTAAACTCAAGTCAACAACTCAAATAGCAGCTTTTAAAATCAGACATTCTGGGCTGGAGAGATGGCTCAGAGGTTAAGAGGACTGGCTGCTCTTGCAGAGGACCTGGGTTCATTTCCCAGCACCCACATGACAACTAACAACCATCTGTAACTCCAGTCCCAAGGAATCTGACGCCCTCACTGGCTTTAACTAGCATTGCACATATGTGGTGCACTTACATACATGCAGGTAAAACACTTGTATATGTAAAATAAAAAATAAAAATCAATTTAAAAACAAAATCTAACGCAGAAAACTGCTGAGGAATGACAGTAGGAAAATATTAGAAGTCTTTGTTTTCAGTAATTTGTAGGAAGCTTTCTTTTTGTGCTGAACAGGGACCACGTGGCCCTGCTAAGGGGAGGGGGGACACAGCACCTGCCAGCAGCTGCTGTAGGGAGCTGGCCTCTTGGTGCAGAGACCAGTCAGCTACTTCCCGTAGCCCAGCCTGGGTGGTAATTCCAACTCAGGCCCTTAGCCTGAACCCACCAGACACATGTTCCACTCTTGTGCATGACTGCTCAACCCTGGACAGGAATTTCCAGGCTGATGGCTGTTGGCCTATCTTCAGCCTATGTCCACTTACAACACTAACTACCCAGATTGGTGGTCTGTATGGGGACCTCTTTCCAACCCACTGGTCACCCAAACGAAATGCAGGCCTACCTTGGCCTGTATTCGAGCAATAATTGATAAAAATGACAGCCAGGAATTCAGTGATGATTTTACTGAGAAATTCAAATTTACTCCTTGCTACAGCCTGTTTTTATAAACCAAATGACGTCAGTTCCCGCTGCACACCGTTGCCCCACCCAGCATCACCCAGCTAGGCCATGTTGTTGTTTGCTTCTCCTTGGGGCAGGGTCAGACCTTGAGGCATGCTAGCTGAGAACTAGCCCCCAATTCAAACTGGGTCTTCTTACAGTAATTAAACCATTATTTTTCTAGAAGAGCTGGGGAATTCGTATGTGTAGTTCATATCGTAGAACTGTTTTGAACCTGTGCTGAGATGTTACAGATGGCACTGGCTGACACTGTGTGGTGTGGGCCTTGAAGTACAGGCGCACGTCGTTAGTGCTCATAACCAAGGCCACCGTGAGGATTCATGATGCAAGATGGGCAAGCGCTGCCAGAAATACCTTGGATTCGTTATGTCTTTGATTTTGAATGAGTTGTTTATTGTCTTACTGTTGCCAAATTTGTCATGGACTCATCACTTTGAGCCTCAGTTTAAGAAGCTGAGCTTTAGGGGACTGGAGAGATGGCTCAATGGTCAAGTATTTGCCATAGGAACAGAGGTGCCAATGTCTGATCCTTAGCACCCAGGTAAAAGCTGGGCATGGTGCTGGAGGGGCAGAGACAGGTGGATTCTGGGGGTTGCTGGCCAGCCTGTCTAGGCAAACAGTGAGTTCCAGGTTCAGAGAGGGACACTGCCTCACCAAATAAGGTAGAAGGGGACGGAGGAAGACCTGACATCCTCCTTTGGCCTCCCCACATACATGCACGGGTAAGCACAGCTATACGCTTATGTGCACACACATGTATAAAACACACACACACACACACACACACACACACACACAAACACACCTGTGTTTCAGACCTCAGAAAACAAAATCTCATTCTCTCACCTTCGGTCTGCCTGTCCTCTGCAACCTTTTCTCCCCAAAGTAGTTCATAGGAGCTGGACTTTTTCTTTCCCAAGGCAGGTCACAGAGACTGAAAACACAATCTAATCTTTTCCCCGCTGCTGCCTTGGACATTCATTCTGGGGCCTCCGTTGTCTGACAGTAGGTGATAAAGTTCCCCCTCTGGAAGGTTCTACCCACACCTGGGAGAAGCTGTGGGAAGCTGACCGACAGGTCTTGCTGGGTTCCCACCTGTTTGGCTAGCATGAGCTCAGACTCTTCCTAATCATGCTTCTGCAAAGCTGCCCGTGCTTGGATCATGCTTCTGCAATGAAGTCTCCATAGAAACCCCACAGACAGGCTTTTCGGAGCTTCTGGGCCCCCTGGGAACGTGGAGGCTTGAAAGAAGACAGATAACAACTCGCCCGTGGTTCAGGAGTCTGGTGCATCCCAGTGCCTGTCCAATGGCAATGCCTTCACCCTGGACACTTCCAGGCTTTGTCCCTCGTCTGGCTGCTATTTTCAACTTTTAAAGCCTCTGTAACAAGTTGGTAAATGTGGGCAAGGATTTCCTTGAGTACTGTGAGCTGTTCTAGCAAATTAGTACAGTGCAAGGAAGGGCAAGACAAGAATCTCATCTCAGAACTGCTCCATCAGAGTTCTGGAGGTCTGGACTTACAGTTGGGTCAGAAGAAGGGGCAGCCTTCAGAGGAAGATAGTGAGCACTTAACGCTGTGGGACCAGAGACCAATTCCAGGCAGAAGCCTCAGAACTGAGTTGAATTAGAGATTACCCAGCGGGTGTCTGCTGCTGAGTTGCTTGCTCACTCGCTGGTTCAGGCAAGCCCTCCTCGTCACCCACTGCACATCTTGGACTCACATAAATGCTACGAGAGTACAGTAGGAGAAAATGGTCTGAGTTTGCTGTCTTTCTATATCTGTACAGAATCTGACAGTACAGAGTTCCCATTACCTCCTCTCCAGTGAGCAGTTTTTCCTGTGATTCCTACTTTGTGCCAGGGTGGTCTAGTGGTCCATCCTTACAGTCTCTAGGGCTGCTCAGAAGTGGTAAACCAATGCGCAAGTGCGGTGGACATTCCATGCATTTTCATAATTATTCAGTGTCCGCCATCACTGTGCCGTGTATAGCACTGCCTTTGACAGACCTCATACCCATCTGGTTACCTCTGTCCCTTCCCACTTCTTCCTGGCAGTCACCAATTCTGTTACTGTCTCCATAGTTTTGTTTTTTCCAGGAAGTCACAGAGTTGGAATTGTACAGTATGCGGCCTTTCCAGATGGCTCCCTTCAATTAGAAATAGGCATTTAAGGCTCCTTCATGGCTTTTCATAACTTCACGGTTCATCTCTTTCTCTCCCTTGCCCCAGTATGTGGAAGGCAGAGACTGACTTTAGGTTTCATTCTTAATCATTCTCTAATTAAAAAGAATTTATTTAGCTTTGGTAATTTCATAGAACAGTTCTTATTCAAGTTTAGAGCCCTCCCCTATCCATGTCCCTCCTACCCTCACCAGAGTTCATGCATTCCACCATACGTGGGAAGTCCTATCCAGTCAAGCATTTGTACCCAGATATCCTTAGGTGCAAATGCGACCACTGGAGTCTAGTCAGCCCATCTAGAGACTGTCAGTCAGGCATACTCTCCTTTACCCAGTGGAAATCAGTCACCAATAGTTCTCAGTCTAGGGCCAGCCCACCACCCATTTCTCTCTTCTCCTCTGGGCCTTGTTTAATTGATTTGTCCTGGGTCCCATGCTCAATACCACTGTTGCCACAGTGCACATGTGCTCTCCCATGCTCATGAACCAGCACTGGCTTTCACAATCCTTCCATGCCCTCTTCCTCATTGCTGTTTAGCAACAGGAGTCCTACCCAGGGACACACAATCTGCAGTCTCTTATTTTTTTTAAAACTTGTCCAGCTGTGGTCTTCTGTGTGCATCACACTCTGTTGTACAAGGAAGATTCACTGGTGAGAGCTGAGGCATAGATTATTTTTCTCTCTACTCTTCGCTCAGCTAGGTTTCATGAACCTTAGGTTCAGCTGTAGATGTGTCACCCAGTACTGGCATCTCTCAGACATATAAGTCTGTGTCTGATCAGTTGTGGAACTCTGCAGTAGCCTTCATCTGTTGTAAAAAACACTTTCTTGATGAGTGTTATATGGTATGCATGTCTGTAAATATAAGGATCCATGTTTAGCTTACAGTAAGAAATTTCACTTGTCTAGACATATGACAGAGCTAGGGTTTTCTTCAGGATCTATGTCCTCTCCAGCCATGTGTATTTGGTTGAGTTTACAGTGCTACCTGTGCATGTACTCCCATTGAGAGGGCTTTAAGTCCAATTAGGAAGCTGTTTCTTATCCCAGTATAACAGCACCACTACTGTACCAATAGGAGTGGTTTGCTCTGTCAGTTGTTATGGTTATTAGGCTTTAGGACCGTGTTGGATCATTGAAAGTGAGGCCATGCTGTACCCACAGAGGACAGAAGAGGGAGTTGGATCCTCTGGAGCTGGAGTACAGATGGTTGTTAGATGTCATGTGGGTGCTGGGATTTGAACCCAGGTCTTCAAGAACAACCAGTGCTCTAACAAAAACATTGGTTAATCTGGGCTAACTGTGTGGCCTTAAATATCCAAAAGGAAAGTGTAACCAGAAATAAATAACTAGTAAGGCCTGAGAAATTGTACTTCAGTATAAAACTTGAGATATTAGTAAAAAGACAAAAAGTTAAAAAAAAAAAAAAAAGGAAGAGCACAGTTGTTTTGCCTGTCTTACTGGTGAAGTGCAGCTACCCTGTGGCTGCCACTGCTTTTGCCATCCTTCAAAGACATGAGACACAGCTTTTCAACCTTCCAATATGGACTGAAGACTCATGTCTCTCCAAGAATCCTCCAAACCTTCAGTGCCAGATGGGGACTGCTGAGACATCCAGCTTGTGGACTGAGCTACCATTACTGGAGTTTCAGGCCTCTTCAGGAGTATAGACTGCCTTGGTTGGACTCCCAGGCTGTATCCATGGAGACCAGTACAGTAAGATCAAGACAGGACATGGTGCTTACTGGACCTCATTTGGTGAGCCATGGAAGGGAAAATCCCAGTGTGCAGCAAGGGCAGGACTGATGGTTGTTTGGGCTTGCCCAGGCGGAGCCTTCAAACATGACATCTTCAGCCTAATAAAGAAAAAAAAAATCATAAGCTGAAGGTGTGGCATGCATATATGCAAATAAAAAAAAAAAAAAAAAAAATAAAAACAACAACAAAAACTGGGCAAAGAACTGACTGAAACAGTGACTTCTGCTTGAAACTTTCTTGCATCGAAAATTTTAAAAGAGACTGAGAAAAAGATGAAAAACATGTTTCGTAGAATGCATGAGCTCTGGTGGGGTGGGGGGCAAGGAGAGGGGCACGGGTCTAGATTTGATTAGAAATTTTATATGAAATGAACAAAGCTTCAATTAAAATTGGCTTTGAAAAAAAAAAAAAGAGCAACCACTGCTCTTAACCACCAGGCCATATCTTCAACCCCAAGAGTCGATTTTTGTGAAGGTTGAGTCTTCATCCATATTCATCTGTTTGTATGTGGATATACACTTGTCCCATAACCACTCTTTGAAAAAACTTTCTCCATCAAATCATCTTCAATTCTTTGTCAAAGATCAGTTTACAATATTCACTTGGGTCAGTTTTGGGTTTGTGATCTGTTCTACCTATATATTTTTCTGCCTATGTATGCTGTCTTTTAAAATGTTTCATTTTTACTTTGAGAATTTCATGCATGAATATTGTCTTTGTGTTTTTCCATCCCTTCCTGTGGTGGTTTGAATGAGTGTCCCCCTCATAGGCTTTAAGTATTCAGACATTTTGTCTCCACGTGGTGGCACTGTTCTTGGAGGTCTTAGAAGGTGTGGCCATGCTAGGGAAGTATGTCACTGGGGGCAGGCTTAGTGAGTTTAACAAGCCTTGCTGTCTCTCTAGTGCTTCCTCTCTGCTTCCTGTGCTCATTGTGAGATGTGACCCTCTGCTTGCTGCTCCAGCTCCAGCCACCATGCTTTTCCTACCACAATGGACTCTAATTCCCTGGAACCATCAACTTGTAAGCTCAAATAAACTTTCCTTTATAAGTTCCTTGGTCATGGTGTTTTTATCACAGCAACAGAAAAGTGACTAATACAGTTATTTGGTACCAGAGAGTGGGCTGTTGGCTGTGAAGAACTGACCATGTGATGTTTGGAGAAATGTGGAAGACTTTGAACTTTGGGCTGGAAAAGCTGTTTACTACTGTAAGCAGAGCTTAAGGGGCCATTCTAGTAGAAGCCTGGAAGAAAGCATTGCTGCAAAAAAGTAGTTCCAGAAGGAAAATAAAGAATTAGGCAGCAACTGGGATATTTTTGATAAAGAGGTTGGCAGCAGTTTGCCCACAGCCCAAATGCTTGCCTGACTGCTAAGTTGAAAAGCAATGGACTAATTCTTTGGAGAAGATATTTCAAGACAGCCTAATGTAGAAATGGTGGCATGGCTATTAATGGTGATATTGTCAGTCTACAGTGAAGAAGAGCAGATGGGGCAGAAAGAAATGCAGAAGTACAGTTTGGATCTGAAAACCCCACTAGGAAGATTAAAGGTGTGCCAACATGTGAAGAGAGAGTTTCCTTTTGATAAGGAGTTAAAGTGATTAAGGAGAGACCTAGCTATTACAAGAACAATGGAAAAGTGAGATTAAAGGGTTAAGGAGGGCCTCGAGATTTACAAGTGAAAACAGAAATAGTACTTCAGGGCAAGACCACACCCAGTAATCCTCAATTTTGAAGAAAATACTGAAATGTTTTCTACTCCAACAAGTTAAGGGCAGAGAAAAGTTGCAAATGTGGTTAAAAGGCCAGGGTCCATCCCAAATTTCAGCCAACTCGGCAGTTTCATCACACGTGATACTGGCTTTAGAGGCGAAGTTTGCAAGAGTAAAGTGTCATCAGCTCTTTCCCACGGTTTCAGAGAGCACAGAGAGAGCAAAGCGCGAGGGGTTTCCCTGAATAAAGAAGGCCCTGATTAGGCATTGTGTGAAGCTGTTGTGTGAGCTGGAGTGAACCCAAGAACTTTCGATGATGCTGTGAGAATTGCCAAGAGAGCTGATATAGGGATGGTACCAGCCAAGAAAGATGTATGTTTGCAAGCAAAGCTGGAAGAACTGAGCCATCTAAGCCCTTGAAGTCAATTCCCAGAAGTCAACATGGAGCTACTGGACTTAGTGTTTGCCCTGTTGGTTTTTGGTCTTGTTTTGCAGGTATTTCCTCATATGCCTATTCCTCCCTTTTGGATGGGTAATGTGTACTCAGTTCCAATGCATATTGGGAGTTTGTAATTTGCCTTTTGATTTTACAGGAGCTTACAGTTAGGAGATTGGCCTGAGTCTCAGAAGAGACTTTGGACTGTAGACTTTTGAATGGCATTGAAACTGGTAAAGACTATGGGGACTTTTAAGGTTGGACTAAAGGCATTTTGCATTTTATATGGTCAGGAGCCTATAGGGGCCAGGGAGTGGAATGTGGTGGTTTGAACGAGTGTCCCCCATAGGCTTTAAGTATTCAGACATTTTGTCTCCAGTTGGTGGCACTGTTCTTGGAGGTCTTAGAAGGTGTGGCCATGCTAGAGGAGGTATGTCACTGGGGGCAGGCTTAGTTAGTTTAACAAGCCTTGCTGTCTCTAGTCGCTCTCTCTGCTTCCTGTGCTCATTGCGAGATGTGACCCTCGGCTTGCTGCTCCAGCTCCAGCCACCATGCCTTCCACCACAATGGACTCTAATTCCCTGAAACTGTCAATTGTAAGCTCAAATAAACTCTTCCTTTTATAAGTTCCTTTGGTCATGATGTTTTATCACAGCAACAGAAAAGTGACTAATACACTCCCAGTCCCCTCTAATTCCTCCCGTGCCCCCCACTCCCTCTCAATTTATTGCCCTCTTATTTGATTATTGTTATATACACATTTATAAATATAGATCTATATAATGCACTGGCTCCATTAAGTGCTTCTCAGGTGTACCTTGGTTTAGGAGTGCCCATTTAGAATTGGATAACCTCTTAAGGAGCTAGTCCCTGGAGAAAGCTGATTCTCCCTGCACATCTATTGATTGCCTGAAGCAATTGCTCTTCGTCCTGAAGTGGGACCCTGTGAAATTTCCCCATTTAGCTTGGCATGTCAACTGATTTTGTCATTAGGCAGATCTTGTTAGACTACCACACTGTGGAGGAGGTTTCATTGGTATAGCCTCCCTGTCATGTCTAGAATGCATTAACTAGCAGCAAGTGTCCTGTTCCTCTGGCTCTTACACTATTTCTGCCTCCTGTACCATAATGTTCCCTGAGTCTTAGGTGTAGAGGTTGCATTATAGATGTGTCTTAGGGCTAGGAACCTCACAGTCATTTATTCTCTGTGTTTGGACAGTTGTGGAACTCTGTAATAGCCTCCATTTGTTGCAAAAAGAAGCTTCTTTAATGAGTGATGAGAAGTACACTTGTCTGTAAAAATATAAAGAAAGGTTTTTAGAATATAGTAAGAAATTACTTTGGTCTAGGGAAATGACAGAAGTAGGTTCTTCTCTAGGGCCCATGACCTCTCCAGCTTGTGTACTTGGCTATGTTTACAGTACCATGAATGGATTCCTGCCCATTGAGCAAGACTTAAGTCCAATTAGACATCTGTTGATTTCCCTCAAGATAAAAGTGCCACTATTGCACAATAAAGATAATCTGCTGGCCTGGTCGCTGTTGTAGTTTGCAGGCTTTGCCACCTCTGACTGGTTTTCTCTGCTGGTAGCTTGCATAGTATCTTCTGATTCGATGAGGCTGTTAGGCCTGTTCCACCCTAATTGCTCCAAGTCCTGTGTCCAAAGAATGTTGTGTCTTCAGCAATAGAATTTTATCTTCAAGTTCTGGGAGAAAATCAAGAGCTGTAGCAATAGACTGTATTATTTTGGGAGTCTCTTGGACTACACTGACCAATAGCTCACAGGGAGTCTTCCCTTGCCTGGTACTGTGATTTTTGTTATATAGCCTTCAGTTACACACACAATTATATTATACATATATTTTCCATAGGTTTATTAAATAATGCATTTCCCTTCAGGTTTTCATAACACCTAAGTATTATTTATCTCTCTTTCCTTTCTCTTGATTACTATTGCTTTAAAGTAAATCTTACAGGTTCTGGTTTTGTTCTTTTTCAAGAGTGCATTAACTTTTCCATATCTTGTCTTTCCATACGTACAGGAATGGGCTTGTCAGTCATCACAATACAGCTTGCTGAGATTTTGATTGAGATCGTGCTGCATCTATAGACCGTGATAAAAGAACAGACTTAATATTGATTCTTGCTATCCATGAACATGGAATACCTCTCCACTTATTTCAATTCAGTGTTTTCTTTCTTTCATTAGATTTTTCTTTCATTATCCTATGCTTTTTCTTTTATAGACTTGAGTATACTTTGTGAGATTTATAAAACCAGTATCTTATTTTTTGGAGCTAGTATATGTGGTTTTAATATCAAGTTAATTTTCATTAGTACTTTATAGCAAAGCAATGTATTCTAGTTTGCTTTCTTTCAATTGCCGTGACAAAATACTCTGACCATATCATGGGGAGAAGGTTATTACTAGCTCACAATCTCCCAAGTCACCAAGTCATCAACTAGGGAGCTCCTAAATGTCAGGAATCCTCAGACGGCAGGAATCTGAGGAAGACCTGAAGCACAGGGCATGGAGGAATGATGGCTATGTCTGGCTTGCTCCCCTGCCCCATGGCTCGAACCTGCTTTCTTCTTATAATACACAAGGAACAACACCTGCCCAGGGAGTGGCACGCCCACAGTGGGCGTGGAGGCCCTCCCAATCACTCAAAGATCAAGAAAATCCCCAGAGACATGGCCACAGGCAGTTCCAATGAGGAAATTACCAATTGAGGTTCCTTCAACCCAGGTGTGTGCCAAGTTGACAACTAAAGACTACTCCAAGCCAAATGGGTTTTTTGACAAATCTTATATTACTTATATCTATGTACCGTTGACAATAATATCTCGCTGTAAGTTGCGACCGAGTTCGTAGCTTACGTCCAACCATATCAACGGTCCAATAGTGGTGATGCACCCGTGATCATAAAATACGAACCAGTGATGACTCCATGAAGGCCGTTGCAAGAGAGTCCAGTAATCACAAGAGTCCTGCTCAGGATACACCCCATGAGTGATAAGCGTGCGTTGTTAGCCACCAATAACCTGTTGAGAACCGGCTACTCTGCAAGAGCCAGATATCTCCACAAAACCCACTCACTCATTGCTCTTCAAGACCGTCAACATGGGTCTTATTCCTTTTTAGATGATTCTTGGCAGCACACATCATGCCATCTCTAGTTCAAAAAACCTTTCTATAATTTTTGATTTAGTTCCATTAGTTTTTTTCAGCTATTTTTGAAAGCTTTACACAATCATAGCGCCCTGTCAAGAAAAGAGTTTACTGACTCTATTGGGATGACACTATACTCTTACAGCTTCATTAGATTCCAATGTAACTGCACTATGATCCTCCGGTAAAACAAGCAGTGTGACGACTCTAATGATAGATGGCGCACAGGACCAATTGTAGTCGTCAGACTGGAGGACGACTAGCTCAGTGGTGACAACGTCACTATCCACATCTCTGAGCAAAACCACCGTAGGAACTTCTTGATGTTTAATCCTTACATACAATAAAAATACTGACGAAAGTTACCTGTATCCCCAGCTCTGGATTGGGGCAGAGATGAGAGGACTGCTGGGCTTCCTGCAGCCGAGCTCCAGGTGCAGTCTCAGACCCTGTCTCGAGGGAAATAAACACAGCACACATACAACAGGCACACACAGTGTCCTCTTCTGCCCTCAGTGGATGCACGGGCATGCATACTTGCACATAAACACATGACGCAAACATGATATATCACTCTTACACTAACATGCACACACAAACTAAAAATAAATTACAAGTGTTTTCTGTTGTCTTTTCTTTTTTAGTTAATCTGGCGGCTATAGTTTATCAATTTTATTGCTCTTTTCTTTTAATATTTTATGTATTATTTTTATTTTATGTGATTGATGTATGCCTTCATGTATGTAAGTGCTGTGTTGTGCAATTGTCTTGGAGGGTCAGAAGAGGGCATTGGATACCTTGGAACTGAAGTTATGAAGTATTGAAGTTATGTTAGCCACCATGTGGGTGCTGGGAATTGAACCTGGGTCCTGCTAAGGCAAACAGCCAGACTCTCTTAATGCTGAAGGCCATCTCTCTCTAGCCCTAATTTATCGATCCTTCAAAAATATAGCCTTTATTTTTGCTATTTGTGCCTGTATTGGTTTGATGTTTTCTCTGCTCTGGATTTTAATTTTCTTTCTTCCTTACTTGTTTCTCGTTTTTCTATCTTTATAAAGTGCAAACTTCAGTGATTGACTTTAGAATTTTAGCTGTTTTCTTCTCTAAAAGTGTTTTTGATGTCATGAGCTTCCTTTTAAACATCCTATACATTTGGCTAAGTTCCATTTTTATTTTCATTTTTTTCAAGTATTTGGATTTTCTCTGAGATTTTTTTGGGGTCTGGTGTTTCATTTGGAAGTATGCCACCGAATGTCCAAATACCTTTGGATTTTCGAGTTATCCTTCAATGACTGACCCCTGATACTCACATGGGAACATGAGAACCCACTCCCACAAGTTGTCCCTACCTCTACACACGTGTTGTGTGTGTTGTGTGTGTTGCAAACACACATAAATAGAGAAACAAACAATATTTCTTATCCTTTCCTCTCAGCATATTAATTCACTTTATTTTCTTCTTGAAAAAAAAAAAACTTTAAAAGTAGCTGCTCTGTCAGATCTCAGAAAACTCAAGCAAGACAAATCCCATCAGAGTATTGGGGAAATGGGTGAGAAAACTTGACCTAGCTGAGGAAATATTGGTAATTGCAACTGTGTGGAAGGGAGAGTTGGTCTCATTTAAGGTGACACTTGTAGTAGGTTGGCCAGGCTCAGTGATGAACCCATATGGAAGGGCAACTAAGGACACAACTCATACTATATAGGCTTGTGTGTGGGTGTGTGTTGTGTGTGTATTGTATGTGTGTGGTGTATTGTATGTGTGTGTATGTGTATGTTGCGTATGTGTGTGTGCATGTGTGTGTAGTGTGTGTAGTGTGTGTATGTGTGTGTTGTGTATGTGGTGCATGTGTGTGTATGTTGTGTGTGATTATACATTGCGTATTATATTAGAGTAAGGGAACTTCATGGGAAGTATAAGAGGAGGTACAGATAGGGGGGGGTCTAATATGATCAAAATACATTGTATGAAATCTGAAACATTCAATAAAAAAATAACAGAAGACATGGAGTGAAGGGGACGATGGGGGTGGGGGTGGGTCTGAGAGAGAAGGGAAAAGGAATCTCAGGGAGGGACTCTGAAAACAATCAAAATACATTGTACAAAGTCTCCAAAGAATCACTAAAAATATTTTTAAAAGGAGAAGATAATGTTGCTGTGCTAGAATTTGCAATGCACCTAATACTCAAATCCAGTGCATTTTCAAATGCCTCCGTGCCGTTCATGGCACATGCAGGTCCTTTCCCAGAG
This sequence comes from Rhizomys pruinosus, assembly GCA_009823505.1. NCBI lineage: Eukaryota > Metazoa > Chordata > Mammalia > Rodentia > Spalacidae > Rhizomys > Rhizomys pruinosus. The sequence goes on from VZQC01012167.1 coordinate 2,485,962, forward strand.
CACACCGGGGTCCTCTCGGCTGCCCTGGCCACACCGCCACGTTTATGCTGCTGGCCATCAGCAGAGTCACCGTGAAAGTGCTGTGTGCTGCCATTGTGAACTGCCAGATCCGCCATAAATGACAACACTTCTCAACTCGTTCTCCCACCGCTGCTGTCCGCTTCTTTCCGTTTCTGATCCTGAACTGTTTTCTTTTTCTCTCAAGAACCTTTCTTTCAGGCAAATCCACTGGGAAAATGTTTTCTTTACATCTGAGAACTGATTTGTTTGGCGTAGGGAGGGTGATTACTGGACACAAAATTTTAGATTGGTGTATATATTTTTTCCCTTCTTTTTTTTAACACAATTTTAAAATATATTTTTTTAATTATTATTTTTTTTTGTTGATGAGTGTACTGTCTGCATGTAGGTCTGTGCACCCGTGTCGTGCAATGCTGCGGGTCAGAAGAGGGGTCGGATTCCCTGGAACTGGAGAGTTCTCCTGGATAGGAGCTTCAGACGGTTCTCAGCCGCCATGTGGGTGCTGGGGATCGAACCCGGGTCCTCTGTAAGAGCGGTCGGCGCCTTACCGCTAGGCCATCTCTCCAGCCCCTATTATTATTTTTTTTTTTTTTTTTTTTTTTTTTTTTTGTTTTTTTTTTTTTTTTTTTTTTTAATTTATTTTTGCAGTATTGGGGATTGAATGGAGGGCCTCACACATGCCCGGCAAGTGCTCTTTCACGGAGCTATGTCCAAAGCAGAGTTTGTGTGACTTCTGAAGGGAAGGTCAATGGAGTCCTCACCCTTGGCCCGGGAAGTTGTCTGTGCCTTGACTCTCACTTTCTTGGTAACTGCTTCACGTCTGACTTGAGTGTGCATATCTACCTCTTTCTTTAGTCCTGTCAGGGTTTTGCTACATATACTTTGAACCTCTGTTATTAGAATTCCCGGGTTTTGATAGTCATCTTGAACTGAGCATTTTGTTCTGAAAAAGAAGTTCCATTTCTCTTGGGGAATACTTTATTTTGAAGTGCGCTTTACCACACATACCCCTCTTTTCTGGTGACCCAAGACAATACAGCTGCAAAACTAAGTGCGTGAATCAGCCCTTGGGGTCAGGGTTTGTTGACTGGACCAGGAATTGACACATGTTGGAGTTTGCTGCAGTCAAGAATGCCAGAGATTTCTGATTCCTCTAATCTTTGAGTACTTCTTAAATTTATTATTATTGACATTATTATAATATATATTGATTGTGGTTGTGTGTTTTCATGTGTATAGGTCACAGGACTACTTTTGATGTATCCTCAGGAGCATTGATCACCTTCTTTGACCTGGAACTCATCATTAGGTGAGGACAGGCTGGCAGCTGGCCCCCAAATTACCTCTTTCCCTGCCTCCCTATGACCAGGATGCTAAACACCCACTGCTTGCCTGGCATTTTGCAGGGACCTGGTCCTTGAAGTCAATAATGGTGCCGTGAGGCAAGCAGTTACTCACTGGGCCATCCCCCCAGCCTGCCATTAAAGCATTTCTAGCAGTGGATGGCTCTGGTGGTCTCGGTACCAGTTGGCGGTTGTTAGCTGTGCTGCCGAGTCTGAGTCCCGTGACAGGCGTGTTTCCCCTGTGACTTTGGTCTCTGACCAGTCCACAGAGGATTGGGGCTTTTCGTTTTGTTTTTCTTCCTCCTCCTGTCCATCTTCCCTCCTTTCCTTTTCTTATATGACCGCAGGTGGCTTCTCTATTTTTCTCGTCAGGGTTTGTCCCAGGGTCTCAAGCTTTGCTGACTGAGTCTGGTGCCACTTCTTCCACTCTATGGAGTTTGTCTAAGTACACACAGCTCTAATGGTTCTACTGAGGTGCGGGTACCGCCTGTGAGGCTCCTGGGCACAGCCCCCACATCACCTCATACATAAACTTGCTATCCAACAATAACATGAAGACCAAAAGAAAAAATGGAGACGCGACTGCTAGGGCTAATACTTTTAAGCGCGAAGCTTTTCAATCTACAAAATCTAAAAAAAGAATCACATCTCGTTCCTCAGGTAAGTTTTAGACAAAAATGAATATCAACAACCCAAAGTACTGCCCACCTCTTCTTTTCATCCCAAAGTTAACCTAGGAAAGCTGAACCGGACTGTGTTGCCAACCGTGGCCAGATTAGGTTAGCATGGTCTTAACATGTGCGTCGACTCACAAAGCCCATGAACCGCTTCCTCACTGCAGAGTTCTTAGGAATCCTCAGCTTGACAGGCATTTAATTTTTACGAGTAATAAGATCACTAATAAAGGAGGAGTGAAGGGAAAGAGAATACACAATGAAGCCAAGGCCGAAAGGAAGACACATAAAAACTTAAATAACGCATTTAAACTACTGATAGCAGGCCACAATGGTCTGGATGTTTTGTCCCTTGCGGGAATAGTAAGAGAGAATGGAAGATAACAGGGAGCAATCCAAAGCCAATTCGTGTAAAAAGAATACCACTTAAAGAGTCAAAGGTGGTCATCCTGGGGATACATGAGGTTCTGGTGTCTAAAGAAATCCGGAAAACAAATGAATTAAATGATACGATATGTAATCCCAACCTTTAAACCAACCACATTCGTGGGCTTGTAGTATTCCGTGTTTCGCATGGTTTCAAAATAGATTGTGAACTGGGTTGTGCGAGTACATGCTTTAATTCCGGCTTTTAATTACAAAGGCCCTATGGGAGGGCAGAGGCAAGTGTGATTTTCATCTGTTGAGAGAATTTCTAGGGCAGTGCTGCTTTACATTTTGGAGTTCCAGGACAGCGTGGGCTTACAGAGAAACCCTGAAACGGGCAACAAAAAAAAAAAAAAAAAAAAAAAGAAAGAAAGAAAGATACGTGATATTCTTATCTTAATTTATCATAGTCTACCATAATTTTTAAAGCCTTTTCAGGTGTGTTCCATAAAAAAATCCAAATTATATGTCCCCATTTCCCTGCTTAGTCTTCTGGGCTTTATTGTCCTACATACATTTCTGCAAGTGTTACACACTCCATAAAACAGTATTATTAATTTTGCTTTAAACAATTATCTTCAGAGAAATTTAAACAGAAAGTTTTAAAGCGAGATATCCTGGGGCTAGGGATGTAGCTCACTGGCTGAGCACTTGCCTAGGGTTCGAGAGGATCTCAATCTTCAGCACTGGAAGAAATTAAGGAAAGACAGCAATGCTCCTTGTTTCTCCGGCTTGGGTCCTTGTCCTCTGCTCAGTGAGCTTCTCTTCTCATTTCTCACAGTACAGATGTACTACTTACTGGCAACAATTTCCTCAGAGTCTTTGTATTTCAAAATCTCTCTGTCTACCTTGACTTTTGAAGTTTAATTCCAGGTGACTGGACTGGAGGAACCAATGACTATTTTGTTATATAATTTACAGAAGCTTTTCACTGTCTTTCCCCTTCCACTATTTCTGAAGAGATGCCAGCTGTGGCGGGTTGAATGGACATGTCCCCCATATGTCCACATGTCTGCATGTCCACATGAATGCCTGCTCTCCAGTTGTTGGCGCTATTTGGGAGGGAGTCTGGAACCTCTGGAGGTATGGCCTTGCTAGAGTAAGCATGTGGCTGGGGGTGAGCTTTCAGAGTTTGTAGCTTTATCCCATTTCCAGTTTCTTTCTGCTTGGTGTTCGTGTTGAGGGCGTGGTCTCTCTGCTTTAGACCCGTCTCGTGGTGTCTGCTGCCTGTTCCACTTCCTTCTGGAGCCGTTAGCTAAAATAGACTCTGAAAAAGAGTGAAATTTATTTTAGCAGGCAGATAAGTTGCTTGCTGATCAGATATTTTTCTCTCTATTTTTTATTTTTATTTTATGTGTATGAATGTTTTTGCCTGCATGTATGTGTATACCCATGTCATGCAGTGCCCATGTAGGTCAGAAGAGGCTGTCAGGTCCCATGGAGTTGGAGCTAAGGTGGTTGTTAGCCACCATGTGGGTGGTGGGAAATGAACCGGGGTTCTATGCAAGAGCAGCCAGTATTCTCAAACACTGAGTCATCTCTCCAGCCCCACCAATGGGTTTTTTTTATCTTAACTTGCATTCTGCAACCTTTCTATAATTGTTATTAGTTCCATTAGTTTTTTTCAGCTGATTCTTTGAAAGCCTTCTACACAATCATGCCATCTTCAAGAAAAGACAGTTTTCTTTCTTTCTTTTTAATTTGTGCACCTTTCATTTTCCTTTCTTGTTTTATGTAATGACCTATGACCCCCCGGTACAAGGTTGAGAACCAATGGCATAGATGTGTCCAATGACCAATTGTCAGTTACAGTGAGCTGGGGGCCAGGAGATAGCTCAGTGGGACAAGTATTCACTCTGCAAACACGAGGACTTGAGTTTAATTTCCCTGTATACACATAAAAATCTGAGTACCTGTATCCCCAGCTCTGGATTGGGGCAGAGATGAGAGGACTGCTGGGCTTCCTGCAGCCGAGCTCCAGGTGCAGTCTCAGACCCTGTCTCGAGGGAATAAACACAGCACAATACAACAGGACACACAGTGTCCTCTTCTGCCCTCAGTGGATGCACGGGCATGCATACTTGCACATATACACATGCACGCACACATGTATATGCACATCTGTACACATACATGCACACACACAACTAAAAATAAATTACAAGTGTTTTCTGTTGTCTTTTCTTTTTAGTTAATCTGGCGGTAGTTTATCAATTTTATTGCTCTTTTCTTTTTAAAATATTTTATGTATTATTTTTATTTTATGTGTATGAATGTATTGCCTTCATGTATGTAAGTGCTGTGTTGTGCAATGTCCTTGGAGGTCAGAAGAGGGCATTGGATACCTTGGAACTGAAGTTATGAAGTTATGAAGTTATGTTAGCCACCATGTGGGTGCTGGGAATTGAACCTGGGTCCTCTGCAAGAACAGCCAGTACTCTTAACTGCTGAGCCATCTCTCTCTAGCCCTAATTTTATCGATCCTTTCAAAGAATTAGCCTTTATTTTTGCTATTTGTGCTCTATTGGTTTGATGTTTTCTCTGCTCTGGATTTTAATTTTCTTTTCTTTTCCTTAACTTGTTTCTGTTTTTCTACTTTTATAAAGTGCAAACTTCAGTGATTGACTTTAGAATTTTAGCTGTTTTCTTCTCTAAAAGTGTTTTTGATGTCATGAGCTTCCTTTTAAACATCCTATACATTTGGCTAAGTTCCATTTTTATTTTCATTTTTTTCAAGGTATTTGGAATTTCTCCTGAGATTTTTTTTGGGGTCTGGTGTTTCATTTGGAAGTATGCCACCGAATGTCCAAATACCTTTGGATTTTCGAGTTATCCTTCAATGACTGACCCCTGATACTCACATGGGAACATGAGAACCCACTCCCACAAGTTGTCCCTACCTCCATACACACTTGTGTGTGTGTGTGTGTGTGTGTGTGCAAACACACATAAATAGAGAAACAAACAATATTTCTTATCCTTTCCTCTCAGCATATTAATTCACTTTATTTTCTTCTTGAAAAAAAAAAACTTTAAAAGTAGCTGCTCTGTCAGATCTCAGAAACTCAAGCAAGACAAAATCCCATCAGAGATATGGGGAAATGGGTGAGAAAACTTGACCTAGCTGAGGAAATATTGGTAATTGGCAGCTGTGTGGAAGGGGAGAGTTGGTCTCATTTAAGGTGACACTTGTAGTAGGTTGGCCAGGCTCCAGTGGATGAACCCATATGGAAGGGCAACTAAGGACACAAACCTGATACTATATAGGTCTTGTGTGTGTGTGTGTGTGTGTGTGTGTGTATGTATGTGTGTGTGTGTATTGTATGTGTGTGTATGTGTATGTGCGTATGTGTGTGTCCATGTGTGTGTGTGCGTATGTGTGTGTATGTGTGTGTATGTGTGTGTGCATGTGTGTGTATGTGTGTGTGTGATTATACATTTGCGTATTATATTAGAGTAAGGGAACTTCATGGGAAGTAATAAGAGGAGGTACAGATAGGGGAGGGGTCTAAATATGATCAAAATACATTGTATGAAATCTGAAACATTCAATAAAAAATAACAGAAGACATGGAGTGAAGGGGACGATGGGGGTGGGGTGGGTCTGAGAGGAGAAGGGAAAAGGAATCTCAGGGAGGGACTCTGAAAACAATCAAAATACATTGTACAAAGTTCCCAAAGAATCACTAAAAATTATTTTTAAAAGGAAAGATAATGTTGCTGTGCTAGAATTTGCAATGCACCTAATACTCAAATCCAGTGCATTTTCAAATGCCTCCGTGCCGTTCATGGCACATGCAGGTCCTTTCCCAGAGCACACCGGGGTCCTCTCGGCTGCCCTGGCCACACCGCCACGTTTATGCTGCTGGCCATCAGCAGAGTCACCGTGAAATGTGCTGTGCTGCCATTGTGAACTGCCAGATCCGCCCGATAAATGACAACACTTCTCATCCGTCTCCCCACCGCTGCTGTCTGCTTCTTTCCGTTTCTGATCCTGAACTGTTTTCTTTTTCTCTCAAGAACTTTTCTTTCCAGGCAAATCCACTGGTGACAAATGTTTTCTTTTTACATCTGAGAACTGATTTTGTCTTGGCGTTGGGAGGGTGACTTAACTGGACACAAAATTTTAGATTGGTGTATTATTATTTTTCTCTCTTTTTTTTTTAAACATTTAAAAAATTTTTTTAATTTTATTTATTTTTCTTTGTGTATGAGTGTACTGTCTGCATGTAGGTCTGTGCACCCGTGTCGTGCAATGCTGCAGGGGTCAGAAGAGGGCGTCGGATTCCCCTGGAACTGGAGTTCTCCTGGAATTGGAGCTTCAGACGGTTCTCAGCCGCCATGTGGGTGCTGGGGATCGAACCCGGGTCCTCTGTAAGAGCGGTCGGCGCTCTTAACCGCTAGGCCATCTCTCCAGCCCCTATTATTTTTCTCTTAACATTTTACAAGTTTCATTCCACTGGCTTCTTGCCTTTGTGGTTTCTTTGGTTTGTTTAAATTTTAATTTAATTTTTGCAGTATTGGGGATTGAATGGAGGGCCTCACACATGCCCGGCAAGTGCTCTTTCACGGAGCTATGTCCAAAGCAGAGTTTGTGTGACTTCTGAAGGGAAGGTCAATGGAGTCCTCACCCTTGGCCCGGGAAGTTGTCTGTGCCATTGACTCTCACTTTCTTGGTAACTGCTTCACGTCTGACTTGAGTGTGCATATCTACCTCTTTCTTTAGTCCTGTCAGGGTTTTGCTACATATACTTTGAACCTCTGTTATTAGAATTCCCGGGTTTTGATATGTCATCTTGAACTGAGCATTTTGTTCTGAAAAAGAAGTTCCATTTCTCTTGGGGAATACTTTATTTTGAAGTGCGCTTTACCACACATACCCCTCTTTTCTGGTGACCCAAGACAATACAGCTGCAAAACTAAGTGCGTGAATCAGCCCTTGGGGTCAGGGTTTGTTGACTGGACCAGGAATTGACACATGTTGGAGTTTGCTGCAGTCAGAATGCCAGAGATTTCTGATTCCTCTAATCTTTGAGTACTTCTTAAATTTATTATTATTGACATTATTATAATTATTATTGGTGTGTGTGTTTTCATGTGTATAGGTCACAGGACTACTTTTGATGTCATCCTCAGGAGCATTGATCACCTTCTTTGACCTGGAACTCATCAATTAGGTGAGACAGGCTGGCCAGCTGGCCCCCAAATTACCTCTTTCCCTGCCTCCCTATGACCAGGATGCTAAACACCCACTGCTTGCCTGGCATTTTTGCATGGGACCTGGTCCTTGAAGTCAGGTAATGGTGCCGTGAGGCAAGCAGTTACTCACTGGGCCATCCCCCCAGCCTGCCATTAAAGCATTTCTAGCAGTGGATGGCTCTGGTGGTCTCGGTACCAGTTGGCGGGTTGTTAGCTGTGCTGCCGAGTCTGAGTCCCGTGACCAGGCAGTGTTTCCCCTGTGACTTTGGGTCTCTGACCAGTCCACAGAGGCATTGGCTTTTCGTTTTGTTTTTCTTCCTCCTCCTGTCCATCTTCCCTCCCTTTTCCTTTTTCTTATATGACCGCAGGTGGCTTCTCTATATTTTCTCGTCAGGGTTTGTCCCCAGGGTCTCAAGCTTTGCTGACTGAGTCTGGTGCCACTTCTTCCACTCTATGGAGTTTGTCTAAGTACACACAGCTCTAATGGGTTCTACTGAGGTGCGGGTACCGCCTGTGAGGCTCCTGGGCACAGCCCCCACCCCCCATCACCTCTCATGGGCGCTCTAGGGCTTATTTTTGGAGTTTTCTCCTCTAGTTCATTCATTCTCAGTTTGTTTGAAATGGTTGCCAACTTTCTTTCATCCCAAGTTACCTAGAGAGCTGCCGCTTTGTTTGCAAGTGGATGGGTTGCATTCTAATATTGCTCATCAATGCCCATGACCCCTTCTCCACCAGAGTCTTAGGAATCCAGTTAAGCAATAGATTGATAAAATTAATAAATGCACGTAGGGAAGGGAAAGGAAAAAAGAATGCAAGGCGAAGGGAGAAGCTAAAACTTAAATAACATTAAATATGTAGCAGGCATGGTGATGTTTGTCCCCCTTGGGAAGTAGAGGTGGGAGGGTCAGGAGTTCAAAGCCATTCTTAGATCCACGTGAGTTCAAGGTCATCCTGGGATACATGAGGTTCTGTGTCTAAAAATCCGAAAACAAATCAATAAATGAATACGATATGTAAATCACCTAAACCACCACATCTGTGGGCTTGTTAGCTATTCCTGTTTCATGGTTTAAAATAGATATGTGAAGCTGGGTGTGGCGGTACATGCCTTTAATCCGCTTTAATACAAGCCCTTGGGAGGCAGAGGCAAGTGGATTTCTGTGAGATCTAGGGCAGTCTGCTTTACATATGGAGTTCCAGGACAGCTGGTGGGGCTACATGAGAACCCTGAAACCACAAAAAAAAAAAAAAAAAGAAAGAAAGAAAGATACGTGATATTCTTATCTTAATTTATCATAGTCTACCATAATTTTTAAAGCCTTTTCAGGTGTGTTCCATAAAAAAATCCAAATTATATGTCCCCATTTCCCTGCTTAGTCTTCTGGGCTTTATTGTCCTACATACATTTCTGCAAGTGTTACACACTCCATAAAACAGTATTATTAATTTTGCTTTAAACAATTATCTTCAGAGAAATTTAAACAGAAAGTTTTAAAGCGAGATATCCTGGGGCTAGGGATGTAGCTCACTGGCTGAGCACTTGCCTAGGGTTCGAGAGGATCTCAATCTTCAGCACTGGAAGAAATTAAGGAAAGACAGCAATGCTCCTTGTTTCTCCGGCTTGGGTCCTTGTCCTCTGCTCAGTGAGCTTCTCTTCTCATTTCTCACAGTACAGATGTACTACTTACTGGCAACAATTTCCTCAGAGTCTTTGTATTTCAAAATCTCTCTGTCTACCTTGACTTTTGAAGTTTAATTCCAGGTGACTGGACTGGAGGAACCAATGACTATTTTGTTATATAATTTACAGAAGCTTTTCACTGTCTTTCCCCTTCCACTATTTCTGAAGAGATGCCAGCTGTGGCGGGTTGAATGGACATGTCCCCCATATGTCCACATGTCTGCATGTCCACATGAATGCCTGCTCTCCAGTTGTTGGCGCTATTTGGGAGGGAGTCTGGAACCTCTGGAGGTATGGCCTTGCTAGAGTAAGCATGTGGCTGGGGGTGAGCTTTCAGAGTTTGTAGCTTTATCCCATTTCCAGTTTCTTTCTGCTTGGTGTTCGTGTTGAGGGCGTGGTCTCTCTGCTTTAGACCCGTCTCGTGGTGTCTGCTGCCTGTTCCACTTCCTTCTGGAGCCGTTAGCTAAAATAGACTCTGAAAAAGAGTGAAATTTATTTTAGCAGGCAGATAAGTTGCTTGCTGATCAGATATTTTTCTCTCTATTTATTATTTTTATTTTATGTGTATGAATGTTTTTGCCTGCATGTATGTGTATACCCATGTCATGCAGTGCCCATGTAGGTCAGAAGAAGGTGTCAGATTCCCATGGAAGTGGAGCTATAGCTTGTTGTTAGCTGCTATGTGGGTGCTGGGAATTGAATCTGGGTCCTCTGTAAAAGTGGCCAGTGCTCTTAACTGCTGAGCCATCTCTCCAGCCCACAGATCAGATTTTTTTGAGGTTATTCTTTTTTTAAATTTTATTTATTTATTTATTTATTTATTTATTTATTTATTTATTTATTAGTTTTATGTGTATGAGTGTACTGTCTGCATGTCGGTTGGTGTATACTTGTCGTGCAATGCTGTCGAGGTCAGAAGAGGGCATCAGATTCCCCTGGAACTGAAGTTAAAGACAGTTCTTAGTTCTTAGGCCGCCATGTGGGTGCTGGGAATCAAACCCACATGGCAGCTAAGGGGCCCTCTGCAAGAGCAGTAAGCACTCTTAACCGCTGAGCCATCTCTCCAGCCCCGAGGTTATTCTTTTGTCATTATGGAAGCATGTTTAAAGAAGATTTTTCTGCTTAAGCATGGCGTTACCATAGGGTTGTTATTCAAGCATTCAAGAGGTTTGTACTGAGTCTGAGGTCAGCTCAGGCTCAAGAAGGTACAGGAGGAAAAGAAAAAGGAGAAGAGGAGAAGAAGGGAAAGAAAAACAAGGAAAAGGAGGACAAAGAAGAAGACGGAAAGAAGAAAAAGAAGGAAGGAAAGAAAAAAGAAGAGGAGGGAGAACAGGAAGAGGGGAGGAAGAGGTTGACTGTATGTAGTTAACCCAGAGTTATCTTAGCTTGACTATACTTAGTCATGACACTCCAAGGTCTCCCAAAGGTCCCAGGTTTCCTTGAGGTCTTTTCTCTCTAGCAGAACTGAAGGCAAATGTCTCTGAGCCCTGAACTGGCGAGAATGGTTACAGCTCTCTTGTAGTTGTGCTCCCTCCAGTTGTGGCTGTGTTCTGGGGATGTCTAAAGGAAACAGGTCCTGGAGCCTGCCCTTTCCTGGCAGCCTCTCTGCCCTGAAACACAGGCTTCTAAGTGCCAGTGGCCTCTGCTTCTCTCAGCCCTAACTGTCCCTCAGCAACAGCCTCAGACCATGTTCTCCCCAAAGTGCCTTTTGAAGGAAGCTGGGTGCCCTGTTCTTCCTCTCAGATGCCAGCCCCTTGCTGTTCGTCCTTGGTCAGGCAGCATCTGTGTGGGGTTGTCCAGTTATTTGGGAGTCACTTCAGCGTCCGCTAGCGGCTCCTTCGGGCCCAGGAGGAAAGTATTCCAGAACTTACAGACAAGGCAAAGAGAACTATATGTTTTATCTAAAAATTTTTCAGGGGCTGGAGAGATGGCCTAGTGGTTAAGAGTGCTGACTGGTCTTGCAGAGGACCCGGGTTCGATCCCCAGCACCCACATGGAGGCTGAAAACCGTCTTTAACTCCAGTTCCAGGGGAATCCGATGCCCTCTTCTGACCTCCGAGGCATTGCACGACATGGGTGCACAAACCTACATGCAGACAGTACATTCATACACATACAAGAATAAATAAATTAAAAAAATTAAAAAATATTTTCAAAGTTTGTGTGTGTCTATGAATGCATGTGTGTATGTGTGTGTGTGTGTGTATGTGTGTCTATGTGTGTGTGTCTATGTGTGTGTACCACATGTATGGAGACACTCATGGAGGCCATAAGAGAGGTGTTGGATCCCTTGGAAGTAGAGTTACAGGCTGCGAGTCAGCCAGTGCATCTGTAGGGAGCTGAGCCCTGGGTTCTCTCCATGAGCAGCAAATGTGCTCAACTGCTCAGCCATCTCTTCAGCCCCAACATTCATTTTATTTATGGAATTTAGAAGTGAGAGGCCGATGGCTTGGTTGGCAAAGTGCTTGCTGTGTGAACACGAGGACCTGAGTTCAGACTCTGGAGCCCCCAGAACCAAGCTAGGTGAGGGGAGCACGCCCGTCATCCCGACAGGAGGATCCTTGGGTTAGGATCATTGAGGATCATTGAGCCCTAGGTCTCAGTGAAAGACCATGTCCCTAAACAAGGTGGGTGGTTCCTTTGGTTTCCATGCACATATGAATACATGTGCACACACAAACACATACCCACACGATTGTGTGCACAAGCGCACAGGTACAGACACACACACAGACACAGACAGAATAAGAGAGAGTTTTGATGATACACTCCAAAGATAGTTGAAGCTCCACAGGTGGTTGAAACTCTTTTGCCCTGTAGGAACTATGCACCAGACCCAGGTGCTAGACGGTAGAAACTTGGCAGGTCTGGGCAAGTGGAAGATGAACGAGGCTGACAACCTAAAGAAATCACCACGGCCTGGAGTATTCTTCCATGCAAAGCAAACATGCCTGGAGAAGAGAAGCCAGCACATGCTTTTCTGTGAGAAATGAGAACAAATGTTTCAGGCCGTGGCCATATGGCGAAAGCTGTACTGCAGGCTCCAGGACCCCCCTCAGGGACCGGCACAGGGCTGGGGAGTCTGGATACCCATAGAAAAGATTTCAGCATGAGCCAGTCTGAAGCAGAGCAGAGTTGTTTATTAAGTAAAGAGGAGAGAAGTGGTGGTGTGTGCTTTACATGTGAGCATGGGCATTTGGAGACAATGGGGCAGCAAGCCAAGGACAAGTGTACAGTAAGGGCTTTTCCGGAGGAGAGTCTTCCCGGGGTGTCATAACTATAGCTGTCTGTATGATTTGGGGGCATTTGAAATTGTGATGGTTGAAGGGTAACATGCACGAATGAGTTCAAAGATTAAGCAACATTTAAAAATTAAAAGAACAGCTGGTTTACCTATTTTTTCTTAGCTTAAAGAATTTCCTTTGGTAAATAAAATTCTAAGGTGGTTTGCAAAATGCCTTTTTCAAGTTTTGGGATGAGAGAGGAGCACTGATAAGGTTCAGTTCGAAGGTCACCTAGGTTTTGGTCTTACACAAGCAGGGTCACCTTGTTGCTTTAATACTCCTTTTTGAGCTATCGTCTAGAAAGGGGGCTGCAAGCTCTGAAGACAGTCTGCCCTGATTTTGCCAGTAGTGTTAAAGTTCTTGATTCTCAGCCAGTAGAGATTTAAATCAGATCCCAGAATGAAGGGCTCCTGTCTCTTCCCCTAAGCCCCTCAGATTCTACCATCTTTCCACCCTGCCTCTCTGAGATACATGCATTCCAATTCTCTAGCTGAGAACCTTTGTAAACCCCATTCTTAGCTTTCGGGGGATAGGAAAACATGTGGCTAGCCACATCTGGCCTGTAGGCTGCCCCTCGATAACTCCTCACTGGAACAGCCGAATAAACAATTCACAGGAGAAAATTAAAATTATCAATGCATGTAAGAAGAGAGCTTAGTCTCTCTAATAATTAATAAAGATTGTTTAAAGCTTCCAGAAGAACATTTCACACTGATCTGATTGGTAAAATTTTAAAAGACTCACAATATTGAGAGTGGAGTTACGAGGGGGCAGCAGTCCACTCCTGCTGGCTGGGAGGAGTGTAAATTAATTCAGCCACTTTGGAAAGCAATTTGTCCATATCCAAAGCAGAATTGGAATTGAAAATGTGTGTTCAGAGAGACTCTGCAATGCCACTTCGACATCTATTATCCAGAGAGAATTGCGCATAATTGCAGCATTGTTTGTAATAGGAAAATAAATTGGAAACAACTTACGTCTACACACACTTGAACAGGCACGGTTACATTTCGAAAACATACTGTTGAGTGAAAAAGCAGACTTAGCGCAATAGCATTTATGAAAATGTTTAAAAACATGCTGCAAACAACACTATGAATTATTCATGGTTATCTCTCTCTGTAGGGATAAACATGAAAAAGGCAGACTGAAAAAGTACCCCCAGTTGAGTGGGGGAGTGGCATTACCTGCAGTGACAGGGTGTCCTGGGGACAGGGACAAGATGGAAGCCTCATCTAGACTATCTTCATTCTTTTATAAAAATTCCAAGCAACTGTCACATAATTAACACTTGTCATGTCTGGTTGTGGCCAAAAAGGGTTTCTGGGACGCTCTTCAATCTTCTATCTTGGTGTTTTTGGAAAGAATGGCCCAGACAAGACAGCGCTGGCTGCATATATAAAAGTGTGGCTTAAGCTTTAAAAAAAAAAGTAGAGACTGGTGCCAGTCGATGGCCTTGCCACCCGGATGGCTCCAGGCTGTCTGATTGGAGGCAAACCGCTCCCTCTCTGGGCTTCAGCTGCGGAGTGAGGGCTGCGCAGTTTCCAAGTGTAGGCTGCTACTGAGCGTCACGGGCTTTGTTCAGGGGAATCCACTAGAGTAGAATAGAAACAGTGTGTCACCTTACTTGCATCTTGTGGGATGTGACCGGGTTCTAGAAGCAGTGGGGATAGTTGTGTACCCAGAATGGGCTGGTCACGTGACAGTGGTCACATGACAGTGCACTGAAAATTGGTCATACTGGTAAATTTACATAATATGCATTTTGGAACAATTAAAAACAAAGTTAAGAAGTGCCTCACTTCCAGTAACAAACATTTTGAGTTTCACTAACCTGACTCTTCCTGTTCTTAAGGTGCTGAGAGAAAAGGGAATTGTAGGAATGCTCTGTGGCTGCTGGGCTGGCGACAGTTGAAGACAGGTCCTCACAGCCTGATCCCTTGGTGTGTGTGTGTGTGTGTGTGTGTGTGTGTGTGTGTGTATGTGGTGCACGTGCACAGGCGTGTACATGTGTGTGGAGGTCAGATGTCTCCCTTAGTCATTGTTCACTTTACTTTTGGAGACTGCTTTTCTCACTAAACCCGAAGCTTGCCCATCAGGGTAGACCAGCTGGCCGGCAAGCCCTAAGGATCCCGGTGCCTCTGCCTCTTCAGTACTGGGATTATAGGTATGTGCTACCACGCCCAGCTTTTTACATGGGTGGTGGAGATCCAAACTCAGGTTGCCAAGCCTTCACATTCAAACCACCTGCCTAGCCTTCCCTGCCTCTGTATTACAGCTGTTCCTCCTGCCCCTCCCCGGCAGTCCTAACCTGTCCTCCTGTCCAGCTCTGGGCCTGCAGATTCCATATCCTGCTCAGGCAGGCAGCAGGATTTAAGTCTCCTTCTGAGGAGCTGGGTTCTGTTCAGAGCAGAATGCTAGTGTCAAGCGCTCATCCCAATGATTATGGCCATTAGGCTGCCAAGCTCTCAGAAGAGAAAGATAGAGAAGGCATCGAGGTGGCAGTGCATTAACCAATTTCATGGGCATGAGATGGGGGAGGGCTAGCACCTTCTTGTCCCAGAAAACAAAGCTGCATTAATATAAATTAGAAGCCCCTCTGGGACAGGATTGGGGGGGCGGCGAGAGTGCTCGCTTCGGGTTCACTCTCAATCGCCACTTTGTCAGGGTCCATCAGAGAGAAAAATCAGCCTCGGGCTTTTAATGTGCAGTTTGGAGAATTAGTTTCAATTAGCAGAGGGACATTTTAAATCTCAGGAAACAGTCAGCCTTCACCGACTCCATTTAGCATGTAAAAGCCATTTTCAATATTAATAGAATCATGGTATGTGAAATGAGAAGAGACCTCAGAAATTATTCAGGGCAGTGCTCTATTGTCCGTGGGGCACTGAGTGATTTCACCCACAAGGCAAATCTGTGGAGAGGCAGGTCAGGGACTTTGAAGGTGCTCTCTGGGTCCTTGCGCCTGGCCTTTTTTTTTTCACCAATACCACCCAGCCTTGTTTCTGTGCTGTGGGGGTGGGAAGAAGGGACAGCTCCTGATGTTTCCAGCTGTGTGCCTGGTTACGCTTGATGTATTTACCAGTGGCGATGTGACCAATATTCCATGAGAACACTAGGGTTGTTTGCAAAGCAATGCTATTTGCAGACATAGGAAGGGTGAAGCATGTGTGTGTGTGTGTGTGTGTGTGTGTGTGTGTGTATGTGTGTGTGTGTGTACATGTAACTGTGATGTGTTTGCTGTGTGTGCACCCGTTGAGGCCTGAGGTTGGTTTCTGGTGCCTTCTTCTATTGCAATCCACTTCAGTTTTTGAGTCAGTGTCTCTGACTGAACTTGAGCCTGCTGTTTCAGTTAGACTGTCTGGCCAGAGAGCCCTGAGATAGTCTTTGTCTCCATCCACCCCCATCCTCAGAACTGGTCTTGTGGCATGGTCCAGCACACTCGTCTTTCAAATGGGCTCTGGGGATCTGAACTCAGGTCCTTAGACCTGTGCTGTAAGTCCTCTGCTCACCGAGCAATCTCCCTAGCCCCAGGGGCTTTAGTAGGGAATGTATTATATAGATGGAGAAGCAGGTACATTTTGGGGCATGTTGTTTGAGGTGTGCATGTTAAAAGCTTACTTGGTTTAAGGTTGTATATTGCATGTTTAAACAGTGGGCACATTTCTGCAGTGCACAGCACATGTCTCAAAGGGCAAGGCAGCGAATGCTCAGTTTGCTACGATCACTTTTGAAAAGATGGCAGATCCGAAAGCTTCTGGGCAGGCTAGTTCAGTGTTGTAGTGCACCAAGCCTACTACGCTGCCTGAGAGAATGGTTCAGAATGACTCTGTGACTTCGGCTGCTCCCTCCTAAGATTCTTTAGAGTTTTAGCTGAAATGATCAGGAAGAATGACTCTGGAGGGATGTGGGCAGTCTTTGAAAGTGCCCAGTCCCGGGGCTAAAGAGATGGCTCAGGGGTTAAGAGTGCTGACTGCTCTTGCAGAGGACCCGAGTTTGATTCCCAGCACCCACATGGAGGCTAAGAACTGTCTTTAACTCCAGTTCCAGGGGAATCCAACGCCCTCTTCTGACCTCCTCAGCATTGCAAGACATGTGTGCACCAACCTACATGCAGACAGTACACTCATATACATAAAAAAAATACTAAATAAGAAAAAATATTAAAAAAAAAGAAAGTGCCCGGTCCGTACCACCATATGTGGAAGCATTTGTCTGTAAAAGGTAAGGTGCTGCTGGCTTAGCATCGGATACCACAACATGAAGCACGTGGCCAGTTGTCCTTCTGGACAGTCTCATCAATAATTTGGGACCTTCAAGGATGGTGCCAGGCAGTGAATCTGCAGACAAGTACCGCACTCTGAGAGCCTCCACCTCCACTCACCTGCCTACCAGCAGCCTGCGTTCACTCTCTCACTCTGCTCCTCACAGGAGGCCGGAGAGGACTGTCAGCTGTTCCCAGAGCTGCAGGATGAGGCCAGTGTGGTGCTACCTTGCAGACTTTTGTTTCAACAGGAAATGAACGAGGTAAGCATCTAGCACACAGTAGGCTTTTAGTAAATACCACTCAAATACAGCCCAGGACAAGATTCTGTGCTGGAACCAGTGCATCGCAGTGTGCAGCATCTGGAAACAGAAATGACAGGGAGGAGGTTGACTTGACGCCTCTATACATGCATACTGCACATGCATAAACACACACACACACACACACACACACACACACACACACATGCACTCAGAGAGATCTGGCTTGTTCCACTGCTTGTTCAGTCCCTCCGCCAGCTCCTTTTGATAATGGGCTTCCTTGTGTCTTATCTTTTCCTCTGCTTAGAGGAAGGGACCCTTGTCTTTAACTAAATAAGGCAGATAGTGCCCCTCCCATTAGTCTGTCAGGAAAAACGAGCTATTCATTTCTTGAAGGCTTGAATAAAATAATTTGTCCTACAAACATATTGAGCCAGCTATGCTGGGGTGGGGGTGGGGGTGGGGACCAGCTACACTAACTGTCTTGTTTATCACAGAGCCTTGGTAAAAATTAACTGCTGTTGGCAAGGTTATCTGTTCTTGGTGACCTCACTGATGAGCTTAAGTGTAATTGGGAGACCAAAGTGCAAACATGTTTACAACTGACATGTCTGTCAGGGAATGCGTTTCAAATGTACATGGATGGGGTGGGTTGAGCAACTGTAAGCCTGGGAATCACAGAGGTAAATAGAAAACAAAACCTGGTTTGGGTTTTATTCTACCCGCAGTCGGCCATGGTCTTTGTCAGTGCTGTCTGACTTGCTATGTGTGCTCTCCAGTGGAAGGTTCTGGAAAAGGCTTCAGGTCTTTCCTGCAGCCTTTATTGGGCACCTGTATCCCTCCCCCTAATTCTGGTCCTATGCACAGGGTCCCCGTGAGACGTCTGTGCACGGGACAGTCCCCACTTCATCCTCAGAGGATGTCCACAATGGTGCATGGGTGCTAGAAGATTTCTTTGCCCCCTGGGAGGAACGACTGGCTCCCGGGCCATCCTCCAATGGTCTTTATTTCAGGGGCTGGGAGAGGATGATGAGACTGTTGAATGTGGGCATTTGGGGTGTGGAGGTAAAGAATGTGGACGTTCTGGGAATGACTGGGACACCAGACTTTCTTTCTGCATGAGTGAGTTTGGATGGAAACCCGGGGACAGTTGTCAGCTGGCTGGCCTCCTCTGTTGACCTGATGGCAGGAGTTTCAGGAAAGGGACCGGGAAGCGGCAGCAAGGAGCTGCGCACTGACTGTCTGGACTTTGATCCCCAACAATGGGGTCTTGAGGCTCTAGGCGCCTCAGGATGGAGATCTCAGTCTCTGTGGCTCTCTTTGGGTATGTGAGGGGGGCTCTGGCCCTTTTGCTGAGATGCCACAGGTAGACTGGGGTAGAGAGGCTTCAGTTGGGGCGTTCTTGCAAGTTAAGGGCTCAGCAGGTCATGGTGAACTCTGAATTCTGCCTCCTGTTCCTATGAGCACTCGTGGGATCCCATGTCCATTGCAAGCTCTAAGTGAGTGTTACTACTTTATGCCACTATAGATCTGAACGTGGGGGGACACATTTCATTCATTCATTCATGGAAGAGGCCCATTCCAGGGCACATAGGACAGGGGCATGCTCCTGCCTCAAGCAACAGGACTCAGCAGGCAGACATCCTGAGGTCTTGTCTTGAGCTGCAGGACAGGGACCTGGAGGCTGGGCCTTGGGAGACAGTCCTGCAGTGAAGCAAATCTAAGTTAAGTCTATGCTCAGGGCCCCCAGGAACAGGCTAGGGGCAGATAAAACTAAGTATAGCAAGGAGCCCAGGAGAGGAGAAACCAGACAGGAAATGGCAGTGTGTTTGGGAGAGAGGGAGAGAGAGAAAGAGAGAGAGAGAGAGAGAGAGAGAGAGAGAGAGAGAGAGAGAGCGCCCAGGAGCCCAGGGTTTCCTCCATGAAGAACATGAGTGAGCCAAGAGCAGGGTCTCTGAAAACGTCATTTCTATTTGCTTGGATTTTTTTTTTGGCTTTCTTGTTTTGTTTATTTGTTTGTTTGTTTGAAGTAAGCTCCCCTGCACCCCGGGCTTGCCTCCAGCTCCCTGAGTAGCCTTTCTGGTCCTCTGTTGTCACCTCTCCAGGGTGGGATGGCAGGCCTGGTGTATGCAGGGCTGAGGATGCAGCTTCCTGCAATGCTAGGCAGGAGCTCTGCCACTGAGCTACAGCCCCACTCGGCTCCCACTGTCCCCCATTGTTCCGATTGTCCACTCCTTCCCTGTGTTCATTGTTAAGCACAGAGCGCCTGCTGTGTGTTTGCAAGGTGACCAGCCCCCAGCCGACCTGGCTGCACACAGCCGGTGGGGACTTCAGTGTCTGCCTTCCCTATCCTGCTTCCTTCTTGCCCACTGGAGAACCTCCATATCACAGGGAGATGAGATCCTCCCCCTGCCCCCAGTAATCCAGGATCATTCATTTTAAGGCCAGCAAATAAATGACACATTCTTAGGTCCCAGAGATTCAGACACAGGCATCTTTAGGGTTGGTCCTTAATCTTCCCACCAAGCCTTCATTTGGGGCCTTATCTAAACTGGGTCCTGAAGATTGAAGGGAGGTGGGGTATACTCTCTGAGGCTGAGGTGTTTGGAGCTCCCATGCCTAACAGAACAGGTCTCTTCAGAGTCTCCTTGAAAGATCAGGAAGCCTGGCTGGCAGGGCAGGTGGGGTAGGGTGGGAGAGAGATTAGAAATAAAGAGAGATCTGGCAGAGCTCAGGCCAGAGGGAGGACTCAAGCTAAGGAACGCAAGCACTCCCTGCCAGGCTTTCCAGCCAGGGTTGCACCAGAAAGTGGCATGACCCTAGGCAGGCTTTGGGGAGCTGGAGAGAAAGAGAGAGAGAGAGAGAGAGAGAGAGAGAGAGAGAGAGAGAGAGAGAGAGAGAGAGAAGATCATGGCTAGTCTGTCTTTGGGAGGAAGAAAGGATGCTAGAGGAAGCCTTCCAGGCACTGGGTTGATGGAGACCACGCACATAATAAAGCCAGCCGGGCTGGTCCAAAGGCACGCACTGTACCCTCAAGCCATTTTAAATATTGCCAAAACCCCAGCATTTGAGCCAGAAAGAAGACCTTGAGTTAGAGATGGGAGTAGGGGGGCAGGGGCAGTGGGTATTGTTGTAATTGTTTCATAACATGCTAAGTTAATTTATTTGTTTTGACTTGCGCCTTTTAAATAGGGTTTCATCATTTAATGTGTTTTCCGTCTTATCCTGTTACATGGGTGGGAACCCTTGTATTTGTTTATTCGTGGGAGGCTTCTCATCTCCAAAGTCCCATTTAGTCAGCTGGGCAGGGAGATGGCATTTTGATAGCCTGTGCTTGCCGATGCCTTGCTGCCTTCTCCATTGCCAGTCCCCTTGGTGACTTGAACCACCGCCACAACATTTTTGTCTTACTTCTACACTAGAGTGAATTCCAGACAGGAGCAGGCAGATCTCCTCCCCCAGTCCTGCCTCTGCCCTGACACTCCCCTGAACCTAACCTCTCACAGCAGAACCAGCCCCCACTGAGGGCAGCTCCTGGTTCTGAGTGGGCAGCAGTGGATGCTCGGGGTCAGTGAGTAAGGAGGAGCTTGGAAGACCTCTGGCTCCTGAGAACATGGTGAACTGTCAGGGATGATGACTCTACTCAGATCCAAATCCTAGAGACAGCAAGAAAGGGAGGAGGTTGGCAGATGAGTGAACGCACCTAACTTGGAGAGATCTCTAGGGCAACAGGAGGTGATTTCTTCAGCCTGAGGAAAATGTCACTCAGAGCAGAAAGGACTTAAATCCAATGAGATGCTAAACAAAGAAGAAAAGGGGTTGAACTGACCTGGCAAGATTCCTAGTTCTCCAAACCAGGAGAATCCACAGGTGACGTTCAGAATGATGACTGTGGTTCAGGGAGGGGGGATGAGGGGCAGGCTGAAGATGAGCTTAATCGCTGGCTACATTAAGCTCCATGTGACTGCCATTAAAATAAAATGCATAGCTTTCCGCCAGCTGAAAACAATTCAATCTTCTAGTGGAGAATAGGAAGGAAAGAAAACAAAATGAAAGTTAAAGAGGAAATAATGCAACAGAACCGCTGAAATAAATCCTATTGTAACAGTAATTACGGGAAATGTAAATTGGTTGAATCAATTAAAAGAAAGTCTTTCACCGTAGGTTTTAAGAGGGCTCCAGTAATAAATTGTTTCCAGGAGATGGGCTTAAAATAAAATGCGTAAAGGTTGAAAGCAGACAAAAATGTAAATTGCAGGCATGGAGGATCCACAATAAAAACAAGGTAACAACCTGTGTGGATCTTCCAAAATGAAATTGAAAACACGCCGTGAGTCACGGTGGAGCCTTCCGTAGACCTGCATGGGCCCATGAGACATAAAAGCACACCAGAGTGCGAGTGCTAGGCGGGTTTCTACCTCTGGCCCCACGGACTGCATCGAAGCACCTCCTGCGATGATGATGATGCCTGATTGACACCCAAGGAGAGAAGACAGAGGGGCTGTCACCCCAGGGAAGGGAAAGGAAACTAAAGACTCCTGCACTCCCAATTTGAATGTGCTTTTCCAAGGAAAGGCTCCCACCCCAGGATACAGGGAAATCAGTCCAAGTTCAGAGCCAAACGCTTGGATTGAAAAGTTGAATCCAAATTTAAGACAAGAAGCTAGGAACTATTTTGTTCCTTTTCTTTTCTTCTTTGTGTGTGTGTGTGTGTGTGTGTGTGTGTGTGTGTGTGTGTGTGTGTGTATGTGTATGCATGTTCACATGTATGTTCAGTGCATATGCAGATGTGCATGTAGATGAACCCCAGGGTCTGAGGTTGTGGGAATTTTCCTGAATTGTCCTTTCACCACATGCTTTGAGGTAGACTCTCTCAATCAAATCCAGAGCACATGGATACGGGGAGTCTTGCTCTCCAGCTTGTTCTGGGACTTCTTGTCTTTGCCTACTGAGGTCGATATCTGGCACAGGCTGCCACGCCCACATAGCATGTGCTGGGCCCCGCAGACCTGAACTCCTGTCCTTCTGCTCTTTGGCAGGTGTTTTAACCAAGGAGCCATCTCCCCAGCCCTCCCTCTATTTCTTACTGTATAGTTTTAGATGGGTGAAGTTCTCTGTTTAAGGAAATATAATTTGGTAATTTTTGAAACATGTGAACCCCATCACGATCATGATAGAAAATTACCCCTTGTCTTATTTCTTCACCCCTGAAAGGGAGCCCCCTCTGTAGCCACTGGGCATCTGTTTTTATTCACATAGTTTTCACAGGATGTCATAGAGTTGGAGTCGTAAAGTGTGTAGTGATTCTGTTTGGCTCCTTGTACTTAGTACACTGATCCTGAACCTCATTGCTGCATGCATTAGAAATAAGTTAATGCATTCCTTTTTAGAACAGACTGAGATCTGTAATGAAGCACAGTTATCTGCCATGTATGTAACAACCCTTTAGATTGTTTCTAGTTTTTACTGGATTTAAAGAAGGCCACTATGAAGAGTCCTATGAAAGTTTTTGTGTGGATGTGTTTTTCCTTTCTCCCATGTTAAAAACAAGGAGTGGCTTGGGGCTGGAGGGATGGCCTAGCGGTTAAGAGCGCGGACTACTCTTGCAGAGGACCCGGGTTCTATCCCCAGCGTCCACATGGCGACCTAGAACTGTCTGAAACTCCAATTCCAGGAGAAGTCCAGTTCCAGGGGAATCCGACACCCTCTTCTGACCTCCGCAGCATTGCACGACACGGGTGCACAAACCTGCATGCAGACAGTACATTCATACACATACAGAAATAAATAAAAAAATAAATAAAAAAAAAACAAGGAGTGGCATTTCTTGGCATGGATGTGTTAAGTATACATTTACTTTTCCAAGAATCAAACCATTTCCCAGGTGCCTGCATAGTCTCACACTTCTCCCGGCAGCACGTGAGGGCCCTGTCTGGTCCTGCACTTTGTCCATACTTGCTTGTCACAGTCTTTTTCATTTCAGAAAACAAAGTGACGGTTCTCTGGAGTTTAGTTTGGTCTTTCTAGTCAACGCTGGTTTTTAGCATCTTTTCAAATGCTTGTTGAACATCCCTGTATCTGCTTTCATGAACCCTTTTCAAATGTCTTGTCTGTTTTTGCTTTGGTCAAACAGCAAGATTATTTGTCTTCTAATTGAATTATAAAAATTGTTTATATAGTCTGAATCCAAATCTTTTTACAAACATATTTTGCAAATACCTTTTCTCTGTCAAAAGCTTCATTTTTCTGACAGTGAACCTCCATTTATCCTTTTTTCTTTCTACCTTTTAAAACATTAATGAAAATAACAATTTGTAGACATTTAATTTGAAGAGATTCTTTTCCTCCAATTTTCTTGTTTTACTTATTTAGTCACAGTTTCATTACACACTGTTTTTTGTGTTCTGTTGAGGAACTCTTTTTCCTTAATCTAAGACCACAAAGATCTGCTGTCTTACTCATAGATCTTTCATGGCTTAACTTTTGGGTCCATGACTCCTTTGAAGTAATAAGGTGTAGGTAAAGGTTAGGCTATGTGTTTTTGTTGCTACATACACACATTCCCTTATTTCAGCATTTGTTGAAGACTTGTCTATGGTTTATTTACGTGACTGCTTAGGGCCCTCATTAAAAGTCAGTTGGC
Source organism: Rhizomys pruinosus (assembly GCA_009823505.1). Lineage (NCBI taxonomy): Eukaryota > Metazoa > Chordata > Mammalia > Rodentia > Spalacidae > Rhizomys > Rhizomys pruinosus. The sequence goes on from VZQC01012167.1 coordinate 2,509,760, forward strand.
TGGGGCCGGAGAAATAGTTCAGCAGGTATGAGCACTTGCTGGGTCCTCATTAAAAGTCAGTTGGCTGGGGCTGGAGAAATAGTTCAGCAGGTATGACACTTGCTGCTCTTGAAGAATACCTGGGTTTGGTTCCCAGCCACCACATGGCAGCTAACAACCATCCATAATTCCAGAGGACCCAACACCCTCTTTTGACCTGTGCAGGCATTGCATGACCCAGGGGCCCAGACAGCACTCATACACATAAAATAATAAATAATTTAAAAAATCAATTGGCATGGAAGTGGCAGGCATGTTTGTTTTTGTAAACCCCTGTCACGTGGCTTTCCTTGTTTCTCTTCATGCCAGACCCCCGGGAGCTGGAGTTCTAGGTACTAGGAACCAAACTCGGGTCCCCTTTGAAATTGATTTTGGCTATTTTATAATCATTTTGTTAATGTCTACAAACAGAGCCTCTTATTTTGAGTGCACTCACCTGCACATTGGCTCTGGGAGAGAGAACATCTCAGTAACGGAAAGCCTAGTCATCTGTGAGAATGGCTTATCTTTTCACTTCATTTTGAGGAGCTATTTCATAGATTAGTGTGTAGATTCAGATATTTTGAGAGGTTATACCTAGCACTTCATACCTTTTATGTTATTGTAAATGTTTTAATTTTAAGGAGTGTTTCATGTAGCTCAAGCAGGGCTTGGGCTTTGAATTCCTGATCTCCCTGCCTGCACTTCCACCCCTCAAGGTTGGAATTACAGGTACATACCACTAGGCCTATCTTAAAAATTTTTCTTGGGGGACGGCTTTTTGAGACAGGGTTTTCCTGTAGCCCCAGCTGGCCTGGAACTCACTATGTAGACCAAGGCTGGCCTTGAATTTACAGAGATCTGCCTGCCAAGTGCTGGGATTAAAGGTATGAGCCACCATGCCTGGTTAGGTCTAACCTAACATCTAAATGGCATTTTTAAATTTAAGTTTTCAATTTTGCTGTTGGTGTGTACAGATATGTGTAATTGACATATCATCTTGTATCTTCATTGCATCGATTATAGTAGAACTACTGTTGGACTTTATAAAGTAACTTTTATAGATGACTTAAATGCACACATTTTGTGCAGGGTGAAAATAAAGATAGCTTAAGTTTCCATCTTCTGTGCTTATTTAATTGCTTTGTTTATTGACTTGGACCTCCCTGGAGGAGGCTGAAACCAGCATCAAGAGAGAGCTGCTTGATTTGTTTGTGATCTTGTGGGTAGCATTTGGTCAGTTACCACACAGTGCATTATTAGCTGCCCTGTGATAATATCTCATAACTAACTGAAACCCAATGACCAGTGATGTCAGACACTTTCCGATGTTAATGAACCCTAGGTAAGTCTCCTAAATGAAGTGCCTTCGAATTTGTAGTTCATCTTTTCAACATTCATCTTATAAGCTCTTATTTATATGAGTCATTTACCTTGTTTATACAATAGCAACACAAGTCTTTTAACAGTATGTGACTTGCATGTGTTTTCTATAGGTCTTAGGCTGTTTTTTTTTTTTTCATTTTCTTATTGGAAGAGTTAAATAGATCAACTTGTGATTGTGGCATAGTGGTTTTGGTAGCATATGGAAAAAAATTTCCTACCTTCAAATAATAAATTTATTCCCATACCACACTGAGATACTTGTTAAATCAATTCACCATTAACATAGGTAAATACTGGCTATTTTGCCTTCTTAAACCTATATTCATAATTACACCAACATCTAGGTATCAGGGTTATTTTGGTCTTGTGGTAAACTTTGAAATCAAGTGCTTTTTAACTTTTTCCCCTAGCTTTGTTCTTTAGAAAAAAATCATTTTGGCTGTTCAAGAAATCCTTTTAAAGAGACAAATGTTAGTATCAGGATGAGAATTTTGCTAAATGAATGCTGAGATTTTGAGAACAATGTCATTGAAGCTGAACATCAATTTGGAGAAAACATTCGCTCTATGAAATTCCAGCCTCCCATCCATGAACCTGCTTTGACCTTTTACTGACATCACAGAACTTTTTATCAAACACTCATGCTACCCTTGCTAATGTTAGTCTTAATTACACCTTAACACCTTTGTCAATAAAATGATTTCATCGGTTCCCTTTGGGTCTTCACTGATAGTACACAAGAAGTTCTTTATCTGTTATGTAGATTGAGCTTGTGTCCTGTGACCTTACTAAAGTTAGTAGTTTCAGAAGAACTCCAAGCTTAGAATGCTCTGCATCAATAATCTGCAGTCTGAGAATACAGGTAGGTTCCCCTCCCCTCAACTACATACCTAGAATTTCCTTTTCTTCTCTTATTGCATTGACTAAAACCTCTAACATGCTATTGAACATCAGTGGTGGCAGCAGATGTCTCTGACTTTTTCCTATCTTTAGAGGGAAAACAGTCTTTTACTAAAAGCTCTAGGCCCTTCTATTATTCTTCTAGGCTTTATCACCTTGAGAAAGATACCTTCACTTTCTTGATTGTTAAAATTACTACTGTGTGAGTACTGTGTTTTCCAAGTGATTTAATTACATAGATTAAGATAGTCATTCCCTCTATTTGTTTTCTTATTTCTTATTTTCATTTATCTATCTATTTTCTAGGTGTATGAGTATATTGCCTGCATGCTTGTAAGTGCACCTGCATTGTGCAATGCCCATAGAGGTTAGAAGAGGGCATTGGATCCCCCTGGGAATGGAGTTATGAGCATTTCTTAGCTGACATGTGGGTGCCAGGAATTGAACCCGGGTCAAGAGCAGACAGTGCTTTCAACTGCTGAGCCATCTCTCCAGCCCCCTATTTAGCTTTAATATGTTAGCAATTGACATATATCAGTTGACTTTTAGATTTCAAACTAACTTTACATTTCTAGAATAAACTATACTTGCTCATCATGTAGGCATTTTCCATGTGTTTCTTGAGTTTGCTTGCTAATATTTAGCAAGGATAGAATCAATTTTCATGAAAAGTATTGGCCCACAGTTTTAATTTCTTATAGCTTCCCCCCAATCTTTCAATCCTTTCGCTCCTTTCATTCTAATTTTGTTAAAGCTTTCTTCATTTCAAATGTAAGACTTTAAAAGCTAAAATTTCTTTTTAAATATTATTTCTGTAAGAGTTCATACATTTTTATTATATTTTCATTTTCATTTTGCTTGATATAATTTTTAATTCTTTTCAATTCCTTGCCTTGTGGGTTATTTGGAAATAGCATGCTTAATTTCTAAATATTTGAGTATTTTTCTGATTTCTCTCTGTTTTGTGTTTATTTTCAATTTAATTACATTGTAACTAGAAAGATTCTTTATATTACTTCACCATTTCAAGTGTGTTAAGAACGGGCATCAGGTTCCTCCCAGAAAACACTGCAGATTTACTTGGAGACATATGTTTCTTTATGTTGTTTGTGTTTTTTTCAATGCTTATGTTCATCTCTTTTTTTCTTTTTCTTTTTTATATATATTTTGTACAAGATTATCAAATCTAGACCCATGTCCCCCACCCTATCCCCCACCCCACCAGAGCTCATGTATTCTGCCAAACATGCTTTTCGTCTCTTTCTCAGTCTTTCTCAAAATTCTCCATGTGGAACTTTACTGTTTTGAGCAGAAGTTCACTGTTTCAGTCAGTTCTTTGATGCAGTCCTTTCTGTTGTTGTTGTTGTTGTTGTTGTTTCCCATATGCATCACTCCCAACTAATTGGGCAAAAGCTCAAGGGGCCATGCACAAGAAATATTTACAACTAGGTAATTGGCACTAACATCCACAGATGAGGGATACCTTTTGTCGTTTGTGTTGACAATCCCCCATGCCTGCTGGGGAATTTCAGGGTCCTACCGAAGAAGGAATGGGGGTGAGAGGCTCAGAGTCAAAACACAGACCCTGGGAATCAGGTGAATGCAGACAGAAGGCAAGCTGTCACGGACTCCTTTATTGGGGGCAGGGTTAAGGGTTATGTACTGTTCGCATTCCTGCTCTCCTCTTGTCTTCTGATTGGCTCAGGTACGCAATGCTGCTTGTATGGTCTCACCTGCTCACCAGGTTAGGTTGATGAGGGACAAGCTCTGCGCATGGGTAATTCTCAGCATACTGGCTATACTACACGTTTGTTTTCCTGGGACTGTGTTACTTCACTCAGCATGATGTCTTCTAGCTCCATTCATTTTCCTGCAAAGCTCATGATGTCATCTTTCTTTACCTCTGCATAGAACTCCATTGTGTAGATGTACCACATTTTCTCTATCCACTCGTCAGTTGAGGGGCATTTGGGTTGGTTCCAGCTCCTTGCTATTGTGAAGAGAGCTGAAATAAACATGGCCATGCATGTATCTCTGAGGTGGGGTGAGTCTTGAGGGTACATGCCTAGGAGTGGGGTATGGCTGGGTTGGGTGGCAAGTTCATTCCAAGTCTTCCAAGGGTTCTCCACACTGCTTTCCATAGTGGCTGTTACATTCCCACCCAGCAGTGGGATGAGTGTGTTCCCCTTTCCCCACCCAACCTCTCCAGCAACTTGTATCATTTGTTTCCTGATCCTAAGCCAGTCTTATTAGAAAATGAATAAAGTGGTTTTGATTTGCATTTCCTAAATGATTAGTTTGATGTTGAACACTTCTTAAGATGTTTCTCAGCCATCTCTAATTCCTCCACTTGTGAAGTTCTTGTTCAACTCTTTGCTCCATCTGTTGAGTGGGCCATTTGTTTTCTTCTTCTTTGTTTTTTGAGTAGTTATATATTATCTGGAAATCAATGCTTTGTCAATGTTTCTGTGGTGAAGATTTCCTCCCACTCTGTGGGATTTTCTTCACTTCCTTGATTGTTTCTTTTGACGTACAGAAGCTTTTGAGTTTAATGAGGTCCCATTTGTCAATTGCAACCTAAATACTTGAGGCAGTGCTGTCTGATTTTAGGAAGTCTTTTCCTATGCCTATGTCTTGTAGTCGCTGCCAACTTTTCTTCTACACCTTCAGAGTCTTGGGGATTCATGTTGAGGTTCTTTAATCCATCTGGAGTTGACTTTTGTACAGGGCGAGAGGTAGGGTTTAATTTGATTCTTCTACAAGTGGTGATCCAGTTTTGTGAACACTGCTTGCTGAAGATGCTGTCTTTTCTCCATTGTGTCTTCTTGGCCCCCTTGTCAAGTATGAGATGGCTGAAATTGTATGTGCTCAAGTTTGGATCTTCAGTTTTGTTCCATTGGTCAACAGGTCTGTTTTTGTACCAGTACCAGGCTGTTTTTATGATATAGCCTTGTAGTATAATTTGAAGTCTGGTATAGAGATCCCCCTGTATTGCTCTTTTTCACTCAGGGTTGTTTTGGCTATTTGGGGTCTTTTGTTTTTCCAAATGAAATTAAGGACTATTTTTCCCCAAGCCTGTGAAGAAACTCTTGGGGATTTTAATTGGGATTGCATTAAATCTATACAAGAGTTGGGGTAGAATGGATATTACTATGTTAATTTTCCCAATCCATGAGCATGGGAGGTTTTCCCATCTTCTGATTTCTTCTTCAATTTATTTCTTTAAGGGTTTAAAATTTTTGCTGTGGAGTTCTTTGGTGTCTTTGGTTAGGTTGGTTCCTAGGTTATTTTATTGTTTTTGAGGCTATTGTGAGTGGGAAGGTCTCCTTGAATTCTTTCTCCAGTGGCTTGTTTAGTGTAAAGAAAGGCACTGATTTTTTTTAGGTTAATTTTAATCTTGCCACTTTGATGAAGCTGTTAATCATTTCTAGGAGTTTTCTGGTGGAGTTTTTAGCATCCCTTAAGTAAACAATCATATCATCAGCAAATAAGGATAGCTTGACTTCCTCTTTCCCAATTAGTACCCTTTAATTTCCTTTTCTTGCCTTATTCACTTGCTCTAGCAAGTGTTTCAAGCACTATATTGAAGAGGAGTGGTGACAGCAGGCAGCCTTGCCGAGTTCCTACCTTTAAAGGGAAAGTTTCTGTCGTTTCCCATTTAGGATGATATTGGCTGTGGGTTTCCTGTATATGGCTTTGATTACATTGAGGAATGATCCCTCCAATCCAATTCCTTCTAGGACTTTAAGCATGAAGGGGATGCTGGATTTTGTCAAAGGCTTTTTTCAGCATCAATTGAGATGATGGGTGGTTTTCCTTTCAGTCCATTTTATTTTATTTTTTATTTTTCACCATAAATTTATTTTTATTTTTAAAATATTTATAGCGGCGATTTCTCTTACCCTACCAGAGTCATGATTCTGCCAAACATGCTTTTCATCTCTTTCTCAGTCTTTCTCAATATTCTCCATGAGGAAAGTTGACTGTTTTGAGCAGAAGTTCACTTGTTTCAGTCAGTTCTTCAATGCAGTCCTCCTTCTGTTGTTCTTGTTGTTTCCAGTATGCATCACTCCCAACTGCTTTGGACAAAAGCTCAAGGGAAGCCATACACAAGAAATACTACAACTAGGTAATTGGCACTAGCATCCACATAGAGGGATACCATTCGTCGTTTGTTTTTTCTGGGACTGTGTTACTTTCACTCAGCATGATGTTCCCCTAAGTTCCAGCCATTTCCTGCAGAGCTCATGAAGTCATCTTCTTTACTACTGCATAGAACTCATTGTGTAGATGTATCACATTTCTTCTAACCACTCATCAGTTGAGGGCATTTTGGGTGGTTTCCAGCTCCCTTGCTATTGTAAGAGAGCTGAAAAAACAATGGCCATGCATGTATCTCTGTGGGTGGGGTGAGTCTTGAGGGTACATGCCCAGGAGTGGTATGGCTGGGTCGGGTGGCAAGTTCATTCCAAGTCTTCCAAGGGTTCTCCACACTATTTCCATAGTAGCTGTATGAGTTTTACATTCCACCAGCAGTGGATGAGTGTTCCCCTTTCCTACAACCTCTCCAACAACTTGGTATCATTTGTTTTTTCTTGATCCTAGCCAGTCTTTATTGGAGCAAAGATGATATCTTAAAGTGGTTTTAATTTGCATTTCCTTAATGATTAGTGATGTTGAACACTTCTTAAGATGTGTCTCAGCCATCTCTAATTCCTCTCACTTGTGAAGTCTCTGTTCAGTTCTTTGCTTCCATCTAATTGAGTGGTGTCATTTGTTTTTCTTTTTTCTTTGTTTTTTGAGTAGTTTATTTACTCTTAAAATCAATACTTTGTCAGATTTGATCTGCGTGAAGGTTTCTCCCACTCTGTGGGATTTCTCTTCACTTCCTTGATTGTTTCTTTTGATGTACAGAAGCTTTTGAGTTTAATGAGGTCCATTTGTCAATTGTCAACCTTAATTCTTGTGCAGCTGCTGTCTGTTTAGAAGTCTTCCTATGCCTATGTCTTGTAGTTTGCTGCAATTTTTCTTCTATCGACCTTCAGAGTTTGTCGGTTTCATGTTGGGGTCTTTTGGATCCATCTGGAGTTGACTTTGTAAGGGCGAGAGGTAGGGGGTTTAATTTCATCTTCTACAAGTGGTGATCCAGTTTGGCCAAACCACTTGCTGAAGATTGCTGTCTTTCTCCATTGTGGCTTCTTGGCCCCCTTGTCAAATATAAGATGGCTGAAAGTTGTATGTGCTCAGATTTGGATCTTCAGTTTTGTTCCATTGGTCAACAGGTCTGTTTTTGTGCCAGTACCAAGGCTGTTTTATGATATAGCCTGTGTAGAGTTTGAAGTCTGGTATAGCAATCCCTTCCTGTGTAGCTCTTTTTGCTGAGGGTTTGTTTTTGGCTATTGGGTCTTTTTTTTTTCCAAATGAATTTAAGGACTATTTTTCCAAGCCTGTGAAGAAAACTCTTGGGATTTTGATTGGAATTGCGGTTAATCTATAAAGAGTTTTTGTAAAATGACATTTTTACAATGTTAATATTTTCCCAATCCATGAGCATTGGGAGTTTTTCCATCTCTTCTGATTTCTTCAATTCGTTCTTTAAAGGTTTACATTTTTGTTGTAGAGATCCTCTTGGTGTCTTTGCTTAGGTTGTTACTAGTATTTTATTGTTTTTGAGGCTATTGTGAGTGGGAAGGTCTCTTTGAATTTTTTCTCCAGTTGTTATTTCTTGGTTAAAGAAAGGCCATTGTTTTTTTTAAGGTTAATTTTGTATCCTGGCCACTTTGCTGAAGCTGTTAATTGTCTCTAGGAGTTTTCTGGTGAAGTTTTTAGCATCCCTTAAGTAAACAATCATCAGCAAATAGGGATAGCTTGACTTCCTCTAATCCAATTAGTACTCCTTTAATTTCCTTTTCTTGCCTTATTGCTCTAGCAAGCATTTCAAGCACTATATTGAAGAGGAGTGGTGACAGCAGGCAGCCTTGCCGAGTTCCTATCTTTAAAGGGAATGTTTCCATCATTTCCCCGTTTACTATGATATTGGCTGTGGGTTTCCTGTATGTGGCTTTGATTACATTGAGGAATGATCCCTCCAATACAATTCCTTCTAGTACTTTAAGTCATGAAGGTATGCTGGATTTTGTCAAAGGCTTTTTTTCTAGCATCAATTGAGATGATTGGTGTGTTTTTTGTTATTCGTAGTTTATATGTTTGATGATGTTTATTGATTTTCTTATGTTTGAACCATCCCTGCATCTCTGGTAGAATCCAACTTGGTCATGATGGATGATCTTCTTGATGTGGGTCTGTAAGTGATCTGCCAGTATCCTGTTTAGAATTTTGGCATCTGTGTTCATTACGGAGATGGGTCCAAAATTCTCCTTTTTAGTTGTATTCTCGCCTGGTTTTGGTAATAGAGTGATGCTGGCTTCATAGAAGGAATTTGGGAGAATTCCCTCTGATTGTATCCTTCTAAACAGTTTCAGTAATAATGGTTGTTTTATATATTGTTTTATATATTTTTATAAGTATATAAAACATTTTTGAAATGTTTTATAGAATTCTGCCGTGAAACTGTCTGGGCCTGGGCTTGGGTTGGGAGGTTTCTTACTACTCAATTTCTTCATATATTATGGGTCTGTTTAAGCTGCTGATCTCTTCTTGGCCGAGCTTTTGGTGATTCCCAGGATTTTCAGATATTCATCCATTTCTTCTAGTTTTTCAAACTTGAGTAGAGTATAGGCTTTTGAAGTATTCCCATATGATTTTTCTGGATCTTTCCTCTTGTCTGTTTGATATTTCTCTTTCATCATGGATTGTATTGATTTGAAGTTGTTCCTTCTTTTCTTTTTGTTAACTGGGCTAGAGGTTGTCTATCTTTTTCATTCTTTCAAAGAACCAACTTTGGATTCATTGTTTTTTGTATTGTTTTCTTTGTTTCTATTTCATTGATTTCTGCTCTGATTTTTGTTATTTCTTCCTGTCTGTTGTGTTTAGGGTTCATCTGTTGTTTGCCTCTCAAGTGCTTTAGCTGTTTGTTAGATCATTCACTTGTGCTCTTTCTGGTTTTTTCTAATTGTAGGCACCCAGGGCTATACACGTCCCTCTTAGGACTGCTTTTAAGGTATCCCATATGTTTTGTTGTGTTGTATTGTCATTGTCATTCAGTTCCAGGAATGCTTTTATTTCTTTCTTTATCTCTTCCTTGACCCATTCATTATTCAAGAGTGTGTTGTTTCGTCTCCATGTGTTCTTGTAGGCAGTAGGGCTTATCCTGGTGTTGATGTTGAGCTTTATTGCACTGTGGTCTGATAGAATGCATGCAATTATTTCAATCTTTTTGCATTTGTGGAGGTTTCTTCTGTGTCCCAGTATGTGGTTGATTTTGGAGAATGTTCCGTGGGGTGTTGAGTAGAAATTGTTCTCTGGTATTAGGGTGGAATATTCCGTAGAGGTCTATGAGGTCCATTTGGTGTATCATATCATTCAGTTCAGATGTCTCTCTGTTTATTCTTTGTCCTGTTGACCTGTCCAAAGGACTCAGTGGGGTATTGAAGTCCCCTGCTATGAGTGTACTGGAGTTTGGAGTTCTATGTGCTTCTTGTATTTGTATTGGTTTGTCTTTTTTTAGTTTGGGAAGTTTTCATCTATTATTCTGTTGAAGATCTGATCAATACCATTCTCTTGGGATTCTTCTCCTTCCTCTATTCCTATGATTTGGAGGTTTGATCTTTTCATAGTGTCCCACAGTTCCTGGTTGTTCCACTTTTGTGTATTTTTAAATTTTTCATAATCTTTCCTTGGGATTTTTAGTTGTTCTGTGTTATCTTCCAGGTCTGATATTCTTTGTTCTGCTTCCTCCATTCAGCTTCTGAGGCTTTTTCCATTCCTTTCATTTCCTCTTCTGATTTCTTTAGTATTTCGATTTCCTTTTGGAGCTTCTAAATCTCTTCCTGTAGCTCTTTGCTTCACTGGTTGGTTTCCTTATCTTTTTCAGCAATGGATCTTTTCAGTGTTTCCACTTCCTTCCGGAGTTTGTCATTCTCTCTCTCTAGGTCCTTCTTGAGTTCTTCATTCTCTTTTCTCAGTTCTTTGATTTGCTCTTTATAATCTTGTACTTCTTTAAGTATGTTCACAATTGTGTTTCTGATATCTGTGTCCTGGGCCATCCCCAGGGGGATCCCACTGTAAGAATCTTCCACAGGGTTGGTAGAGTTTGGTGTGGGATTATCCTGAATCTTTCCCATGTTGTCTCTTCTTCGTGTTCCAGGCATATGGGCTTCTCCTTGCTTGTATTCCAACGTGAGTCCCAAATGCCTCTTCACTGTGTTGAAGGCTTGCTTTGCTTGCCTCCTTCAGATAGCTGTGCTTCAGGTGGTCTTGGGAGATCTCCGTGTTCATCTCTTTAACATGCTATGTGTATTTGCTTTACTTGTCTTATTTACTAAGAGAAAATGATTAAAGCTATGAGATTAAATTTAAGTATAATTGTTGCTGAATTATGATTCATGATTCTGATTTTTCCCTTTAAACATCTTTTACCTATTATTTGAAAATTTCATAAATGTAATTGATCTTAACCACCCCCCCAACTCTGTCACACTGCTCCTCCCCATTCTTCTGCTCTTTGTTCTCTCCACACCCTCTTTGGTGATATCCTCTGAGCCTTGGAGGGTTGACTTAGGGATCCTGTTTAGGGCTTAGCATTCAACTGCCACTTTCTCACAGTGCTCTAACCAATTATAAGTGGCTGTATTCACTGCTGCCTGCTGCAGATTCTCTGGCCCTGGTGGAGCGAGGCACCAGTCAATGGGCATACACTTGAGTATTTAGAGCAATACCAGTTTTGCAAAGCAACAGTAGTAAGTTGTCCCCCTAAAGCCAATGACTTCCCAAGCCATGGCCTTTGAGCTGGTTTACAGTTCCAGGCATGAATTCCCTCCTGGAAAGCAGGCCTCACATCAAAACCCACAACCTTCATGCCCCCAGTGGCCCAGCGGGCACATCTTGCCTGGCAGGTGTTCACGATCGCTGTTGGGTAATGCTATTGATGGTCCCCTCCCTCCTCCATGGCCTTCTAACCAGTAGGGAGGATGTTTCTAGACCAGCTCTAGCTTGATTTCTCCACATTCTACAAAGGATGCTCTGCCTTTAGCAATAGAATCTTTCCATCTGGTTCTTGTGGGCAACCAAGGGCAATGACAATAGCTTCTGCTGTTTTGGGGGTCTCTGGGGCCTCCCTGAACAATAATCCACAGGGAAGTATCCCACATGTGGCACTGAGATTTTCACTTAATAATCTATGTCTTCAGGAGAACCATTGTCCTCAGTCCATGCATGGTATCTGAGTTCATACGACATTTAAAAAATTATATATGCCAGGCATGGTAGCGCATGCCTTTAATCCTAGCATTTGGGAGGCAGAAGCAGGTGGATCTTTGTGAGTTCAAGACCAACTTGGCCTATATAGCAAGTCGCAGGACAGCCAGAGGTACAGGGAGACCCTGTCTCAAAAAGACCAAAAAAAAAAAAATTATACACAGATACACACATATGCAGATGTGCGTGCACGCGCACACACACACACACACACATGCACTAAATTGGTGGGTAATAAAGAGGGGTGGGGACAGGAGATGGGGATCCAAATGTATTTTTTGAAATTTTCAAAAATTCAATATATATATATATATATATATATATATGGCCTACTGAGTCTTTAATTAGCTTACAAAGTAGTGGGTTTCCATAAGGGGCCTTTATCCATCCTCAACTCTGGTTAACACATTCTCCTTACCCTCTACTCTCCCCTACCCCCAACCTAATCCTGCTTAAACCTTTAGCTTCCAGAACAGAATCGCAGCCCCTTTCCATATCACGTGTTCTACTGCCCCTCACTCCCTCAGACTTCGTATTCTCCTCCCCATCTTATGTGCCCTTTCTAGTTTCCTTATCTCCACAGACAGTTCGTATTGAACACAGAAATCTGAAAACTCAAAGCTAGGATCCATATTGGAGAGATAACACAGTGTTTGTCTTTCTGGACCTGGGTTACCTCACTTTGTATATTTTTTAGTTACATTTTTTCCCCTACAAATTCCATGATTTCATAGATGAATAAAATTCTACTGTGTATGTGTACCACATTTTCATTATCCATTCATCAGTTGGTGGACAACTAGGGTGATTCTAGATACTAAATCTCTGTGAGCCATGTAGCTGATAATCTCAAATTTTCCTCCTATTTTGTAGGTTGTCTCTTCACTTGATTGATGGTTTCCTTTATTTTATTTTTTTTAATTTTATTTATTTTTGTATGTGTATTTTAATTTTATTTATTTTGTATCTGCATGTAGGTTTGTGCACCCGTGTCGTGCAAGGCCGCGGAGGTCAGAAGAGGGTCTCGGATTCCCCTGGAACTGGAGTTCTGTGTAATTGGAGTTACAGACAGTTCTTAGGCACCATGTGGGTGCTGGTGATCGAACCCCGGTCCTCTGCAAGAGCAGTCGGTGCTCTTAACTGCTAGGCTATCTCTCCAGCCCCTGGTTTCCTTTGTTTATAAGAAGCTTTTTAAGTTCATGAGATCTATTTTGTTGATTGATTAATGGCTTTACTTCTTGAGTAATCAGAACACTATATAGAAGTCTTTGCCTGTGTCTATAAGTTGAAATACACTCCCCGCTTTTTCCTCCAGGATTTTCCGAGTTTCAGGTCTTACATTGAGATCTTTGATCCACTTGGAATTGAGTTCTATGCAGAGTGAGGATAAAGATCTAGTTCACTCTTCTACATATAGCTATCTAGTTTTCCCAGCACTATTTGTTGAAAATGCTGTCTTTTCAAGACATTGGAAGATGGAAAAACCTCCCATGCTTATGGATTGGGAAAATTAATATAGTAAAAATGTCCATTCTACCGAAACTCTTGTTCGGTATTCAACACAATCCCAATTAAAATCCCCAAGAGTTTCTTCACAGGCTTGGGAAAAAAGTCCTTAGTTTCATTTGGAAAAACAAAAGACCCCAAATAGCCAAAACAACCCTGAGTGAAAAGAGCAATACAGGGTGGAATCTCTATACCAGACTTCAAACTATACTACAAGGCTATAGTCATAAAAACAGCCTGGTACTGGCACAAAAACAGACCTGTTGACCAATGGAACAAAACTGAAGATCCAAACTTGAGCACATACAATTTCAGCCATCTCATATTTGACAAGGGGGCCAAGAAGCCACAATGGAGAAAAGACAGCATCTTCAGCAAGTGGTGTTGGCAAAACTGGATCACCACTTGTAGAAGAATGAAATTAAACCCCTACCTCTCGCCTTGTACAAAAGTCAATTTCAGATGGATTAAAGACCTCAATGTGAACCCAAACTCTGAAGGCGATATAGGAAATAAAAAGTTGGCAGCGACTACAAGACATAGGCATAGGAAAGACTTCCTAAATCAGACAGCAAGCTGCACAAGAATTAAGTTTGACAATCGACAAATGGGAACTCATAAATCAGATAAGCTTCTGTAGCTCTAAAAGAACAATCAAGGAAGTGAGAGAAATTCCACAGAGTGGAAGAAAACCATCACCAACAGAAACATCTGGCAAAGCTTTGATTTCCAGAAATATATAAACTACTTCAAAAAACATAAGAAAGAAAGAAACAAATGACCCTCAGCGAGTGGAGGCAAAGAGCTGAACAGAGCTTCACAAGTGAGGAATTAGAGAGGGATGAGAAACATCTTAAAAGATGTCCAACATCGACCTAAATCTTAAGGAAAATGCACAATCAAAACACTTTATAAGATTTCATCTTACTCACATAAGACTGGCTAGGATCAAGAACAAAAATGATACCAAAGTGTTGGAGAGGTTGTGGGAAAGAGGAACACTCATCCACTGCTGGCGGGAATGTAACCTGGTACAGCGCTGTTGGAAGCAGTGTGGAGACCCTTGGAAAACTTTAGAATGATCTTGCCTACCTTTGAACGTCAGCCATACACTCCTAGGCTATGTACCCAAAGGACTCACCCTACAGCAGAGATACATGCATGGTCTTTATAGTTTATTTCAGCTTTCTTCACAATAGCAAGGGCTGGAACCACCCCAAATACCCCTCAATCATGAACTATGAGTGGATAGGAAAAAATGTGGTACAGGTCTAACATATGGAGTTCTATGCAGAGGTAAAGAAGTGACATCCCTGGCTTTGCAGGAAAATGACTGGGGCTAGAAGAAGTATGCAATGCGTGAGTGGAAGTAACACAGCTCCACAGAAAAACAAATGATGAATGGATCCCTCATCTGTGGATTAGCACCAATTAACTATTGTATGGCAAACTGAGCGAAGTCAATGTGATCTGAAAACAATTGGGCTCTTATGCTTGTGAATCCTTAAAATATATAATAAAAATAAAAAATACATTATTAAAAAAGCAAAGATGCTGTTCTTTTCTCCAATGTGTATTGTTGTTGTCTTTTTCAAACTCAGGTGTACATGATTGTGTGGCCTCATATTTGAGTCTTTTATCCCACTAACTTACATGTCTGTTTTGTGTGAGTACCATGATGTCTTTATTATTATGGTTCTGTGAGATAACTTGAAATCAGTTATGGTGATATCTCCAGCACTACTTTTACTCAGGATTGATTACTTTGCTTGTCCAGAGACTTTTGTTCTTTCAAATGAATTTTAGGGTTTTTTTTCCATTTCTATGAAGATGCATGGAATTCGATTGGGATTGCATTAGATCTGTTGATTGCTTTTGGTAGGATGAGCCATTGTTTTAAATAATTGATTCTTCTAATCAGGGTATGGGAGGTCTTTCTCAGAGTTCTTAGAGTGTCTCTCACTCTGTTTCATCCAGTGTTTTAAAGTTTTCTTTAGAGTGGTCTTTCATATCCTTGTTTAGTTTTGTTCCAAGGCATTTATTGTTTCCCTGATTCTCTTTCAGCATGTTCCAATTATTATATTATATATATATATTATATATATAATTATAAACATACACAAATAATTATATATACATAATACATATGTAACAACTATATATAGTTACATATAATATAAGTTTCTGATGTTCTGGTGGAGTTTCCATGTATCTTATTAGTTGAGTCTTCTGGCAGAATAGAGAAATCTCGATGTTTTCCTATTCTGTCTTGTATTCCTTGCGTTTTTCCTCTACTAAGCCTTCCTGTGCTAAACTACTGAGTGAAGAAAGTTGACACTTTTTCTTGTTCCTGGTTTTAGCAGAAATGCTTTGAGTTTTCCCCCCAGTTGATATATTGGCTGAAGTTTGTCATATATAGAATTTATGTTGAGATGTGTCCCTTTATTCTGCATTTCTTTATGACTTAACATGAAAAGATGTGGAATTTGTCAAAGGTCTTTTCAGTGCCTGTTAATATGACCACGTGATTTCTGTCTTGTAGTCCATTTATAGTTTTAGTCATTTTATCAAGTTATGTGCCTTTCTGGAGAAGTTGACTCTGCTACCCATGAAGGAATGCCAGAATAACAAGATGAACTCACCAGTTACTTTCTGCCTTGATTTTTTATAAGGGCTGTCATCAGAAAGCAATGCTGACATTTTGGATGGGTGTCCTAGCATCAAAGAATCTGATTCAGAATGTCTCATTTCAGCTAATTCCAAATCTAGTCAGGTTGACAAACAAGATTAACTAACATTCACATGATTCTTTTAAAAAATGTCTATGCCTTTAAAACTAGAGTCTTCTTCTATGGCTATTATATATGAATTTTGCCTTTCATGGAGTATCACATGAATCTTGGAATTCCCATCAGTCGTCATTAGTGCTTCATTTGTTTTTGTTTGTTTTTTGTCTGTTCTTTTTTTGTTATTTTACTTTTTTAACTTTTTGTTTTTATTTTTTTTTTTCTTTTCTCGACGGCAGGGTCTCGCCTGTAGCCAGCTCCTGGAACTCACTAACTAAACCAGAATGTGCCTACTCTCAGCAAAGTATCCATCCCGCCTCATTCCTGGGATTAAAGGCATTGGGCTCTCATGGCAGTGTCTCTTCTTGATCCATTCTATTGGCAAAACTTTCCCCAGAACTTCTTTTTTTAATTATGTTTTTTGTTCAGTATTCCAGAGATGTTTTTCTTAGTATTTCTACCTTTTGTCTGACTCTCTATATCTTTAGTATCACTTCCTGATTAATTCAGTCTTTTGTTGGGTGTCTTTACCAGGATTAGGTTTTTTCGCTTTTTCTTTCCGAGTATCCTATAACATTTACTTTTTAGTTCTCTGGACTTTAACTTCCTCTCCCTGAGATACTGTTACATAATATTGGTGAAATTTGGGCAGAGTTACATTGTCTTGTTTTTCTTTTTTTTTCTTTTCTTGAGGCAGGGTCTCCCTGTAGCCCCAGCTAGCCTGGAACTCACTATATAGACCAGGCTGACCTCAATCTTTCACAGCCTCCCAAATTCTGGGATTAAAGGCATGGGCTCTCATGGCCAGTGTCTCTTCTTGATCCATTCTATTGGCAAAACTTTCCCCAGAACTTTTTTTTAATTATGTTTTTTGTTTCCAGTATTCCAGATTAGTTTTTCTTTAGTATTTCTACCTGTTTGTTGACTCCTCTCTTATCTTGTATCACCTTCCTGATTTAATTCAGCTGTTTGTTGGTGTCTTTAACCAGGATTTAGGTTTTTCCTTTGTCTTCTTCGAGTATACCTATAACCATTTCTTTTTAGTTCTCTGGGACTTTAACTTCCTCTCCCTAGATACTGTTACTATAATATTGGTGAATTTGGGCAGAGTTACATTGTCTTGTTTTTTCATGTTTCTTATTTACTGTTCTGGGATTTACCAATGTTATATTCTGGGGGTTTCTTTTGCTTGTTTGTTTTTTTTTTTATCAGCTATATTCTTTGAACTGAAGTATTGCAATGTCTATAGGGGACTTGAATGCAGTCGAGTTGAGTATGTAGTTTACAAACTAGTTTCTCAGTCCAGGAGCTCAGGGTGTGCTGTGGAAACTGCGGATTGGTTACTGAAGAGGATGTGAACTTCTGGATCAGCCAGAGCTGTTTGATGTTTCCACTGTGCAGTTATTATCATACTAACCAATTCATGGCAGTGGCCCACTTGGCTTCAATAGCTGTTGGAGAATAAGCAACCCAGGATGGCCTGCAGTGTACCCAGATTTTAGTTAATAAGATTAAGAATGGGAGGGACAAAAGGTGGGTACAGATAAAGAAAAGGGATTGATCTTGCAAAGAAAGGAATTGAGTAAGGTAGCTAGGAAGAGATACTGCTGAGATACTGCTGCACTCTGCACATTTTAGACATTGTGGAGATGGAGAATGTCATACTTAAGAAGTAAAACCAAGAAAGGATGGTAAGAGAAGGGAGCATTAGGATGGACGGGGTGCACAAGACGTGGCTGAGTAGATTCCGATTACTTGGTGGGGAAGCATAGAGGACTGTCCTAAAATCTAACTGAGTAACATACAAGCAAGCAAAACCATCACGAGACGTATAAGCAAGAGTGGGAATTAAAGAACAGGAAATAAAGTAAAAAGAACACTTACAGAGTGAATTGCTGGCCCAGCTGCACCAGGTGGAAAGGTGACCTTCTCCTTCTCAGGTCCCTCTGGCTCTGGCAGGCTCCCTGTGGTGCTGCGTGCAAAAGGGGCTGAGTGGGGGTTCTTGGTCTCTGTAAGCTCAGTGTTCTTAGGAGTTCTGGCATGGAGGGGGGCATAGGTCCTTTCCTGATCACTTCCTGGCATCCCTGCTGTCTGCTGTGGCCTCTTCTGGAGCTCAGGGAGGCGCAACATGTCCTGCTGTTTCTGTTGCACCCCCCCACACACACACACACACCGGGGCAGCATGGTTCTGCAGGCTGGCAGAGTTTTGCTCAAGACTCTATTTTTAGGTCCAGGTGCATTCACAACTGCTCTTTCTTTCTGATGTATTCCATCTCTTATCACTGTGAAATTTATCTCTTTGCCCCCAAAGTCTATAATGTCTGAAAGTCAATTTTGTCTGATGCGATTATGGCTGGTCCAGGACTCCTGGGGCTACTGCTTAAACATTATTTTTTCTCATGCATGTGTATTCAACTTATCTGTGCCTATAAATCTGAAAGCATCTATTTTGTAGTCAGAACTTAACAATATCTATCATTTTATGGTCAGTCCAACTATTTCTATTCCCATTACAAACAGTCAGTGATAGGCTGATCTAATCAGTTGTGTGGTGAGGCAATGTCTGCTGTTAGGTTGACTCAAAATATTTTTGTTTTTGGTTCCTCCTTTCCTACCTTCTTTGTAAAGTAATTTTCAAGTGCACCTTTCTTATTCCTCTCTGATTTTCGAATATATAATATATACTTATTTGTTGTTCTACACACCACAAATATTCATCTTTAGCTTGTCTAAATGTAGCTAAAATTAACTTGATTCCCAGAACCATTTGTTGAAGATGCTGTCTTTCCTCCATTGTGTAGTCTTTGAACCTTTGTCAAATATCAGGTAGCTGAAACTGTGTGGGAAAATTTAGTTAAGATGGGTTGGATTCTAAGCCAATGGTACCTCCCTGGCCACACCCATGGGGTGGAGTGTAGTGACGAATAGATTTAGCATTTGGCACTGAGGATTGAGTCATGATGGATATTTAAGCAGACATGTTGGAATAAAATCTCTCTATGCATTTGAACCTCAACCTGCGTACATGTGGTGTGCTTTCCTGAGCGGGCTATCCACATGGGTCGTCCTAGGATTAAGTGGGCCCCGCCACAAATCTCGACAGTGACACCACAATTGGTGTCCGAACATGGGGCAGAAGGAAACCTTGACAACTTAGGTATGCATACCCCTAAATCTTGCCTTTTTCTTCTCTCTCTCCTGATATCTATCTGTTGTGGTGGAGCCGCCTTTCCTGCTGGTTTCGGTGGAGGTGGATGGGACAGTGGTCTCAGGGCATGTGGCTTTGTACATGTGGAGAGCCTGGCTCTAATTTGGTTAAGAGGGAGCACCCAGTGCCTTCCAGGCATGTGCCTCCTGGCATGGTCACTCCTGCAGGCTATAAAAGCCAGTGACCTCAAGGCTGAATTTAATATTAAGGCTTAGCAGTTGTGCTTGGCCTTAAAAACAATTTTTCATAATTCTACAGGTCTGAAAAACTTTCTGGTTTTAAATTCCACCCTCCCCCAAAGAAAGACTGTGAGGAACCAGCTCCTCAAGTTCAGTTCCCATCTTAACTTGTTCATACCTCCCTCTTCCAAGAGCATCCTCTTACAGATAATTTCAAGCCTTGGCCATTTTTCTCTTAAATTTTGTATACAAAATCTGTTTTTGGATAAAAGTGTGTTGCTCTCTTGTCTTCTTGTGGGTTTTCTCTAAATCTAACTCTCTTATCTAAAACCTGCTGGCTATTTGTACATCCAAGGTTGGGATTTAGCTAACGGTAATTCAAATCCATCTCAGCATGTTTAACTTAAAGTGTAATATTTTTACTTAACCCCTGGGTACCCTAGATATGGTTGATTTAATTTTATCTTTCTCCTTTTAAATGTGTTTCACCTTAAAAATCTCTTCTCACAGAATTCTAGATCACATATGGTCTGAGCTCTGGCCTGGCACCATAAGCCTGCCTGCTGTGCATGCATACCAGCTGCTGCACTGAGCACATGGCATCTAAATCATACCCTTTAAATTTTGATTTTAGGTAACATTCTTTTGATTTCAGCATTTTGGAAACAAGATAGATAGATTTCTAGGAAAATTTACAGGCCTCGAAGCTCTAATGAAACAAACTTGCTCTGTAAATTGTCTTTTTTAAGGAACATTGGTAAAAATCTCTTTAACAACGTAAATTGATATTTTGGTTCAATTTAAATGAGAAATTTTTTGAATAAAACTTTTTTATGTTTCTTTAAGCCCATCTTCAAGCTGTGTGTATGTGTGAGTGAATGTGAGTTCCCGCTTTTAATTCATTATAATCCTACAGGTTTAAATCTATTTAGCTGACTATAAACAAAAATAGATTCAATTCATAGAAAATGTTTGTGTTATACCCCTTAGTGTTAACAATTTTTAATTGTGTTTATAGTATGCATATTATTCAGTTTAATGATAGATTGTTGCTAATTATTATTAATAATTGTTATTAATGGTAATAGTTATTGTTAGTGAATATAATTATTAATAATTGATAAAAATTCAGTCTAATAGTAAATTGTTCATTGTTAGCTGCTATTATTGACAATTATTCATAATAATTATTAATGATTGTTGTGACTAATAAAGGTTAATACTAATTATTGATAATTAATAATAATTAATAATGGTTGTAATTGTTGTGATTATGGATAATTATTATTCCAAAGTCCTTAATAATAAGACATGATGGATTGGTCCAAAACTACAAACAACTTTGGCCTGTCTACTTTTGGGAATCCTCAATCTTTAGATTTGTAAATAGCATAGGGACAGTTAGGCTTAGCAGAGGGACAGCTTAGGAGTAATTAACCAGAAGGGACAGGATAAAGAAAGAATAGTAAACTTTAGGTATAGTTCATTGAAGGCAAGTGGTTGCAAATGGGCCTAAGAGGTGGCATATGGATCTCAACTGTTTCATGCATTACTAGGACATTTATTCTAATTATGTAAAAATAATCCTATAACAAATTATAAAGATTTCATGTTTTTCATTGGACATCAAACAATATGGCTTTCTTCTCTTACAGGTCAACCTAACAAATCTTTCTTATGTATGTTGTATGTGTGTATGTATGTATGTATGTATGTGCGTGCACACGTGTGTGTGGATGTGTGTACTTGTGTTCTAAGTATATTTTAATGTTAACAGCCATGATACAAGCAAAAACATTGCCTCTGAGTTGGAACGTGGCCCTTCTCAAGATGCAAATTTATATTAAACAGCCAAAACATAATTCAATTTCAACAAAGGTTATGGGTTATCTATTAAAAAATTTAAAATAATGGATCTACACTGCCACCTACTGGTTACGCCTTTTCAACATCTAAAACAAAGATGCAACCAGGTTTTCATTGTATTAAAGTGTTAATAAGTTTGGGGGTATTTGGTAATAAAAAATAAAAAGTATAACAATTTAAAAATTTAAAAAATAAAAAAATTGAATTCTGATTAACATCATTGCGGAATTCGCAGCCACCATTTTTCTTTTTAATTTTTTTGCATGCATACAGGCTAAGCCTGCATTTTGTTCAGATGACCAGTGGGTAGCTGGTGTTGAGGACTGCATTTCATTTGGGTGACCAGTTGGTTTGGAAAAAGGCTCCCTT
>VZQC01012167.1:2543061-2555978 GCA_009823505.1 Rhizomys pruinosus
TTTGTTTGAGAGTGCCTGATTCTTCCCTTTGAAATAAGACAGTACTTGTTTTGGATTTTACAGCAGCCCACAGTTAAGAGACTTTTAATAGACTGAACTTTTAAGCATTTGGACATTTTAAGGACTGTGGGGCTTTTAAGGTTGTACTGTCTTAGGTTGTGATTAATGTTAACATTATACTTTGGGGATAAGAACTGGAAAGTTGGTGGTTTAATAGTGATGTGTTTTGTGTGTCAAGTTGACAAGGGGTCAATTGTGCTGGATGGCTTTAGTGTCAACTTGACACACCTGGGTTGAGGGAGCTTCAATTTCCCCAATTGCTCCATTGGATTGGCCTGTGGCCACATCTGTGGAGTATTTTTTTGATGGTGGAGCAGTGGCGGGGAGGGGGGCAGCCCACAATGAGTAGTGCCACCCTGGGCAGGTGGTTGTGTACGGTATAAGAAGGCAGGCTGGGCATGGGCCAGAGGAGCAAGCCAGTGAACAGCATTCCTCCATGGCCTGTGCTTCAGCTCCTGCCTCCAGGTTCCTGCCCTGAGTTCCTGTCTTGGGCTCCCTTGGTGATGAACTGTGACCCAGGAGATGTAAGCTGAATAAACCCTTTCCTCCCCAAGTCGGTATTGGTCAAAGTGTTTTGTCACAGCAATGGAAGACAAACTAGGACACTGGGTAATTCTACGTTGTGTCTGGTTGATAATTAAAACTACCCATCACACTCATGTAATGCAGGCTGGTCTTGAACTAGTTATGTAGTTCATCCTTCTGCCTCTACCTCCAGAGTGCTAGAATTACAAGCACGTGATATGTGGCTGAGTATCTTTTTGCAAAACTTTTAAAGTGATTTATATAACTATTATATTATGTATGCATACTTTCCTACAGCTAGCGCCATCCCTTTACTAGTTCACATAAAGATTCTAAGCATTAGAGTTCTCTGCTTCTTCCTCTTCCTTATTTTTGATATCACTGCTGTTTTAGTTTGGTTTTATATTGCTATGATAAAGTACCATCAAAATCAACTTGGGGAGGAAAGGGTTTATTTCGTCGTACACTTCTAAAGCACTATCCATCTTTGAAGGGAGTTAGGCAAAAATTTACGGCAGGAACCTGGAGTCAGGAACTGAAGCACAGACCGTGGAGGAGCTCTGCTTGTTGGCTTGCTCTTCTGGCCCATGTTCACCTGCCCAGGACTGGCACCACCCTTTTAAATAGTATCTCACAAAATCAAGCAATACAGAAAGGTTGTATCAAAAGAGGTGGGCTTTGAACGCATGGTCCTTAGACCACTGGAATTGGTTTGTGGGAGGAACATGGAAGAGTTTGGAGTTGCTGACTGGGGAAACCCTAGAACTGTGTGATTTTCTCTTAATAGGCCATTTGGGGACAAGTTCAGAAGACCAGAAGTGTAAAAGAAATTCAGACAATAAAGCGCTCCTAGGTGGGACTAAGGACCACATCGGAACTGGATTAGAGGCTCCATCTGTTGTGTTCTGAGCTACAAAGGGAAGCTGAAATCAAAAGTACGGGTGTTAATTAATTGGTAGGAGAAATTTCACAAGAGTTGACCACTCAGGCTGTGGCAAGGTTATTGTTTTCTACTTTTAGCCAGATTTATACAATGAGAATTGGGAGAAAAAGGCAAAGCAGAAAGATTTGGATAAACTCCACAATTTGGGAACACAAATGTGGTTAAAGTTCTGCCAAGGCACAAGTAGATTAAACAGTGATAGCTGCAAAAGAGAGTTGTATCATTAAAGAGGAAGTGAGAATTTTGTACTGAGAAGATAGGGAAGAATGTTGAGGGTGAGATCATTCCTCTGGCCAAAACCCCAAGGCATAAAGTACAAATCCCTTTGAAAGAATTTTATTTAAAAGGGGTGATGGAGTCTGAGGAGATTGCTCAGTGCTACTCTTGCAGACAACCTGCATTTGATTCCTAGCACCCACATCATGCACTCTGCCTCTGCAGGCACCTGTACTGATATGCACATACCTATACATGGACATACACATATATACACATGATTACAAATGAGTCTTTTAAAAAAGAGCTGAAGTGTTACCTTGCTAGAAAAGGGCTTCAGCCATGTGAACAGTCAGAGTCCAGTGCAGTCATGTTCTAAGGGGGCCTGGCTGCTTTTTGAGCTGTCAGTATAACCTGCCATCATTCTTATGATGCTGGTTTTACAGGAAAACAGAATACAAGAGCTAAGGGGTGATGAGGACCCCCAACAAGGTAAAACCTGTGAGGCCAAGCTATACAGAACAGAGTTGGAGTCTGTTCAGGGAGCTCATGTGGAAGTTATGTGTGAAACTGCAAAGATGAAGCCTAAATTGTCATGGAGAGCCTAGGATATGAGAGATGCTAGGAACACAGAATGACTGCCCAAGATGGTGTGGAGATGAAGGACAGCCAGCCCAGGAGAAGGGCCTCATGCGGGGGCAATGGCAGGACGGCAAGGAAGGAGCAGCTCCGGTTCATTGGCACTCACAGGATGGTGGCTTGTGCCTCGGTTGGTTGTGGAGCTCCAGGCTCAGTGTTTCCCTGCTGGATTTTGGTCCTGCTTTGATCCAGTCCTTCCGGAGCTGTCTTCTGCTCCTTCCTTTGCAATGCAAATGTTTGCCTCAGTTCAATGTATGTTACAAATTCGTAACTTATGTTTTGATTTTACAGGGGTTCACAGTTAAATTATTTCAAGTCTTAGAGAAACTTTGAACTTTGGACTTCTGATCAGAATTAGGATTGTTATGACTGTGGGACTTTTGACGTTGGACTAAATACATTTTGCATTATGAAATGGCCCCTAGTCTTTGGGGGCCAGAGGGGCTTGAATCTGAAACTTGCTCTCCACACTGGTGTTTCTGTCATCAGTGGGAAGGTTCTTACCTAAAAGATCTCAGTGTGGCTTGGTTGCCCCTTCCTTGTCCTTGGGTTAGAGAAAGCAGGCTTTCATTAAGACTTTTCCATTTATACATGCGAGTGTTTTGTTGTTGTTGTTGTTGTTGTTGTTGTCATTGTCATCGTTGTCATTTTGCCTTCTTGAGATGGGGTCTCCCTTTAGCCCCAGCTGGCCTGGAACTCATTATGTTGGCCAAACTGGACTTGAACTCACAGAGATTCACCTGCCTCTCTCTCCCAAGTGCTGGGATTAAAGGTGTGCACTACCAGCTCTTAAATATGTTTTAGGCTGTGAGTTTCTTAGGGGCCAAATCTGAGATATGCAAGCCCCAGGGAAAACCCAGAGAACTCAAGCCTATGACATTCTTGGGGTCCTAAGAACCCTGAAGAGTCTTTTCTCCCCTGCCCCCAACTTTTCATGTCTTCTTGGTTGTTTAAAGTAACATCTAGGGTGTTTAGTGGTACTTATCAAAGGGTTTAGAGAAAAGTTTATCAACCCCATCTTTCTAAACATGCAACTCCCTTATAGATTTAATAATCCAAACAATGAAGGATATCTATAACTATTGTTTTAAATAATATTAAGTTTAAAGGAAGTAAATAATGCATACATGTGTGCATTCACATGCGTTTCTCTCTCTCTCTCTTTGTGCTCAGTCATTGGCATTGACTGTTTTTATCATGTTTGTGTGTGTCGCTTATTTTATTTATTTTTATTTTTATGTGTATGAGTGTATTGCCTGCATGTGTGTAAGGTCACCCCTGTCATGTTATTAGTCACCATGTGGGTGTTGGGAATCAAAACAGGTCCTCTGCAAGAGCAGCCAGGACTCTTAACTGCTGAGCCATCTCTCCCCATGTGTGTCATTTCTTACCAATTCTTACACAGCATGTCTGTTAGAAACCCACTTTCTTTTCTTTATTGTTTAGGAATGTTTTGTTTCTAGTTGAATTTCAAAGAACGGTTTTACTAGCTGTATAATTTTGGCAACAACTTAGTTTGATCACATTAACTATGTCATTTCCTGACCTTCTTGGCATTTGATGAGAAGTCAACTATTATTTTCCTCCTATATATGACCAATCAGTCTTCACCTCCTGCTTTCCAGAATTTCTCTGTCTTTGACTTGAGTCTCTTTGACTGTGGTGTATATAGGTGTTGTTCTCTTTATTTTAAAGTTCAACCTATAAATTGACATTTTCATCAAGTTGCAAATGTTTTCTTCAGATGGCTTTTCTTCAATTACTTTTAATGCCACGCTTCTCTCTTCTCTCTCCTTCCTGATGCTCAGAAGACTATTTTTTTTTTTTTGTGAACACTGGCTCAAGAGAGATCAGAAAGTAAATTTATATATCTCGTCCCATTTTCTAGTTGAGGGCAAGAGAAAAAACCCTGAGAGCACTTTTCCTTCATGGGCAGAGGCAGAAGTGCTTCGAGAGTTTTAGTGATTGCTGGAGGAAAATCTCAGGCATTAGGAAATCCCAGACAGGGGCACTCCAAACTCTGACTTCAAATCATCCTCAATAGGTTTTCTGGGATGCTTCCTCTGTGTGAGAAGAATCAGTGGAACAAAGGACAGGCTGTATTCCAAACAGAAGGAGAGGGAGTCACAAAAGCTGTGAAAGCAAAGTTTAAAAGTACAGAGAAACAGACGAGTTGCACAAAGGTAAATAGAAAACATCTTACCACTCCATCACTGAATCTCCATGGGAGAGAAAAATCTACAGCAGCCACAGGGGAAGGCTGCAGGCTTGGTGACAACAGGTCATCAGTCTTGCTCCGGGATAACTTACTGTTCTCATGAGCTTTCAATCCAATGGGTCGGGGGTTGGGGGGTAGGGGGGTTAGGGTTAGTGTGACGGAGACCTTTCTAGTGTGGCAGGCCAGTACCAGAGAAGAAATCCATTTTGTGACTGCACATACCTCAGAGTGCTGCAGTCAGGTGCCATCTTAAGAGGAAGCCTATCCCTTGAGACTAAGATACTCTGGGGACATGAAAACAAGTCCTGTGTCCTGAGGACACCCTGTCCTGTGTCTGGGTGAGAGGCAGTTGTGAAGACTGGATACTGACCCACTGAGACTTTTAAACAACAGGAAACTTGTGCTATGACAGTGTGTGGTCAGTGTGCGGTAAGGAGTGAGCCCTACCACCTGGGGGCGCTCCAGAGCCTGAGAGTCCGTGGTTCTCCCCATTCCTACAGCTTCTCCCACACCCTGGTTAACTCCAGGGCAGGGTCTGATAGCAGTAGGACTGGCAGGCAGAGTGACGGGTGCCCTTGATTTGTCCCACCCAGTCCTTTTTGCTCCCCTGATGTGCCAACATGCTTTGAGGACATACCTTGTAAATACAATGGGGTCTCTGGGCTGAGGAACAAGAGGCCTGGTTTATAAGCCGCAAAACATGCTGGGCCAACAGCAGCTCCTGGAGTGCAAAGAGAAGACACAAGTCAAGGTAACCCCGGTGATGTTGACCAGCATGAACCACACCCTGCCCAGAGCACCAGGCTTTGCTCCTCTCTGAGAGTAACTGGGTTAACTGAGCCTTCAAGGCATAGCTGCTCATTAAGAAGACCCCAAAAGAAAATAGAAGCTATGTATCCCAACACTTACAGAGTTCTCAACTCAGGAAAGCAAGAAATACGAAAATGGAGGCAAACACAGGACCCATCTGAGACGTCACACTCCTTAGCAGCTGAAGCCAAAGATGTCAAGTTGGTTGAAATGCCAAAGGAATGAAAAGTTTATTTGGAGACTAGAGAGAGCTCCATGGTTAAGAACACTTGCTGTTCTTGCAGTGGGCCTGGGTTCAGTTCCTAGCATCTATATCAAGCAGCTCACAACTCCCCTCCACTTCCAGGCATTCTGATGCCCTCTAATCTCCACAGACACTGATACACCCGTGGTGCACATAAACTCACACACACACACACACACACACACACACACACACACACATACATATGTATAACATTTTTAAGAAACTTAAAGAATTTAGTTGAAAAAATAATCAGTGACCTTAAGAAGATTTAAAAAGATAGATGAATAAAAGAATTGAAGACCGGTACTAGAAATCAAGCCCACTGTGGGTGGTGCCACCCCTGAGCAGGTGGTTGTGTACTGTATAAGAAAGCAGGCTGGGTGTCTCTGAGGACTTCTGGGCAGTGCCTTTCGTCTTTCTTTGGCACCGGGGCCAGAGGGTAGGCGGATTTGGGTCAGTGGCTCTGCACCTTTGTGCAGGCTGCCCGGAAGTCACTTGGGCAAGTACTTTTGGAGGTGGGTTCTTTCTGAGGCTGCAGCTAGGGGGTCGTGTCTCTGAGGACTTCTGGGTGGGACTGCCCTTCGCCTTTCTTTGGTGCCGGGGCTAGAGAGTTGGCGGATTTGGGTCAGTGGCTCTGCACCTTTGTGCGGGCTCCAGGCACCAAGCTAGGTCAGGCATATACCCCCACCACCAGCCCCCACACCCCCACCCCTGCCCTGCCACCACCGGAGATTGGTGAGAATCCAAGTGGGAATGTTTTTTTGTTGAGAACATTCAAACAAAAAAGAGAAGAGTCTATTAACAAAATGAAAACTGACAAGTCAATGCCCATAAACAAGGAGAGGAAAGGATAAAGAAAAACAATCATCTGAAGGAGGAAAGCAAAACCATCCACAACGATATTAAAAGGCATTTTCACTGAACCACAAAAGGGAAGCCCACATGCCAGGAACACGATGAAGGGGACCAACATAGGGAAAGGAGCAGGAGAATCCGTGCACCAAGCTCTACCAAACTCTGTAGGAGATAGTACAATGGGAACCACGTTTTGGAGGAGACCAAGGATAGATCTTAGAGGAATAATTTGCAGACCTATGCAGAGAAATAAAGAACATAAAGAAGGGAATCGGAAGAACTAAAGGAGAAAGAAATAAAAACCAAAAAGGACCTAGAGGGATAAGCAATGACAAACACAGAAAGAACTAAGGAACAGATTGACAACTCCAGAAAGAACTAGGATGGAGAAAAAAGAAAAAGAAATACAGAGAACTAGAAGAGAGAGAATACAAACGTCAAAAAGGATCCTAGAGTGGATAAAGAGACAAACTTACGGAAAGAAACGTAAAGGAACAGACCAGGATGACAAACGCCAAGAAAGAACTAGAGGAGAGAAAAAAAACTCCGAAACAGAGTAGAAAAACTGAAAAAAGGAACACACACAAAAGTAAGAGCAAAAAAAAAAAAAGAAAAAATGGGAGAAAACAACAAAGAAAAAAAAAAAGAGATTGAGGAAGCTCAAAAAAAGAAATGGAAAGTACTAAAGAAAAACACAGGAGTGAAATGAAAAAGGAATGTAGAACACAGTCATTCAATCAAGATAAAGGAAAGGAAAAAGCCTCAGAAGTAGAATGGAGGAAGCCAGAAAAAGAAGATACAGATCTGGAAGAAACACAGAGACATTAAAAGCTAAATAAGGTGGGAATGGGAGAGGATGGCCTGAAGGCGGTTTGTAAAAGAGTGCGCCCCGCTTTGCAGAGGACCCCGGGGTTCAATCCCCATCACCCACATGGCAGGCAGAACCGTCTGAACTCAATGATCCAGGAGACTCCAGTTCCAGGGGAATCACACCCAAGCCCTCTGGTCTGACATCCGCGGCATTGCACAACACGGGTACACAGACCTTTGCTGCAGGCAGTACATGTCATACACATCACAGAAATAAAAAAAAAACATTTAAAGATAAAAAGATTGCTGAAAAAAATTTGAAAAATAACACAAAAGGAACACCCAGAAATATGGGACACTAGTGATAAAAGAGTCAAACACCATCATGCATAGAAATAGAGGAAAGAAGAAATCTCAACAGATCTTCAATAGAATAATGGATAGAAAATTTCCCCAAACTGGAAAAGTATACAAACCGCATACAACATACAAGAAGCAGCATAGGACACCTCCAAAATAGCAGAGAATCATAAAAGAACGACCCCACGCCATATCATTAGTTAAAATCT
The DNA here is from genome assembly GCA_009823505.1 of Rhizomys pruinosus. Classification (NCBI taxonomy): domain Eukaryota; kingdom Metazoa; phylum Chordata; class Mammalia; order Rodentia; family Spalacidae; genus Rhizomys; species Rhizomys pruinosus. Next base: position 2,550,954 of record VZQC01012167.1, read on the forward strand.
AATGCACCAAAAAAACAAAATCTGAGGGCTAACAAAAGAAAAACAAGTCCAAACAAAGGGAAACCCATCAGAATAACAACTGGCTTCTCGCCTCAAACCATAAAGCAAGAAGAACATGACGAAAGACATTCCCAGTGTTAAAGGGACTATAGATGGCCAACAGCCAGTACATACTTACCCAACAAAAATTCACTATAGTTGAAGGAGAGAGAAATCCTTCCATACACAAACAATGAAAGAAAACAATGTCCTGGAAACCAACATCTTCATATAATACTTGAAGTCAAAGTCAAAGGGCATAAGAAGGAGCAAAATCCGCAAACCCTAGAAAGAAACTAATAAAAAGATAACCCATAGGAGAAAATCAGAGCTAGAAGTCCAAATGGATGAAATAAAGTGAAATGAAGCAAATCCCATCTTTCAATAGATAACCTTAAATATTAATGGGCTAAACTCCCCAATCAAAAAGGCATAGACTGGGAGAAGGATTAGGAAACAAACCCTCTATATTGCCGTTACAAGAAAACCCACCTCATTTTCAAGGATAGGCAAACCAACTTAGTGGAAGGGATGGGAAGAAAGATATTCCAAGCAATGGTACTAAAAAGAAAGCGGTATAAGGCGATTCTAATACAAGACAAAATAGGATTCCTAAAAAAAAGAACTCAAAAGAGGACAAAGAGGCCATTACATCTTTATTAAAGGAACAATTGACGGATGAAGATCTTCACAATCCATGAAGAATATAAGACCGAAAAAATCCGGTGTGCACAACTTTATAAAGACAACTCTCAGGCTCTCAAGGCACAGATTTAACCCCAGCACACTAACTACGAGGGGATTCAATAACCATATAAGCCCCCAGAGACAGAAATCACAGACAAAGGATAAACAGGAAGCACCATCTGAATAACGCTGACCCTAACCAATGGCCTCAACAGACATCTTCGAATCATGTCCACAAACCACCACCCCAGAACTACCACTTTAACTCTCAGCCCCTCAACTGGACAACGTCTCACTAGACCACTATACTGGGACCCAAGAAGAACAAACGCAACAAAGAAAAAGTATAGAATAGCATCTCATGCATTCTACAAAACCACGTGCAAAAAGATCATTATTCAACACCAGAATAAACCCACAACCTACAAGGAACACATGGAACAAAACAACACTCTCCTGAAAGTAATGAAGGTGTCAAGGAAGAAATAAAGAAAGAATAAATAAAACAAATTCCTGGAACTGAATGACAATGATAAAACAAACAGCAAAATCTATTGGGGACATCGTTAAAAGCAAGTCCTAAAAGGAAGTTTATAGCGTCTAAGTTCCTACTGAAAAAAAAAAAAAAAAGAAAGAAGACAACAAGTGAATGATCTAACACAAACTGCGACTAAAAATACTTGAAGAGACAACAACAATGAACCCTAAATGGAGCAGACAAGAAGAAATAACAAAAACAAGCAGAGAATCATGAGAATAGAAACCAAAGAAAACCATACAAAAAAAAAAAATGAATCCAAAGTGGTTCTTTGAGAATAAAAAGATAGAAAATAACCTCTAACCCAGTTAACCAAAAAAAGAAAAGAAAGAGTGGAATGAACTCCAAATCATAGAATCTGTGACGAAAGGAGGAATATCACAACAGCAATGAAAAGATCCAACAATCATCCGGAATACTTCAAAAACGAGGAGACTTTATTCTATTAAACGAGTTGGAAAACCTAAAGAAATGGAAATGATAGTCTGAAATCCCTGTGGAAGCACCAAAGCCTCAGCAAGAAAAGATCAAGCAGCCTAACATACCAATAGACAGAAGAACATTTAAGATGTACTAAGTAGCCGCCCAACCACAAAATGCCCCCAGGCCTGCAGATAGTTTCATAGGCAAATTCCTATAAAAGATTTCGAAAAGCATACTACAAAACTTGTTACTCAAAGTGTTTAGAAGAGATAAAACGGAGGGAGTTCTCCCAGAATTCCTCTATGAAGTCCAGACATCAAACGGTTTACTACCAAAACCAAAGTGGAAAGATACACCAAAAGGAGAAACTATATTGCGCCATCAATCCACTAATTAGAACACAGTGGCCAAAATGCTAAACAGGTATTCTGGCAAATCGCATACAGATCCACATCCAAAAAATCATCCACAGTGACCAATTGGATTCATACCAAGATGCAGGCTGGTTTCAACTACGAAACACAATAAACAAACCATAGAACACATAAATGACTGAAAGGACAAAACACACACCAATCCAATCGCTCAATTGATGCTGAAAAAGCCTTTGCCAAAATCCAGCCAATCACCTTCATATTCAATCCTGTGAGGGACTTGGATTGGAGGAGATCATTCCTTAATGTATTCAAGAACATATACAGGAACCCACAGCCAATATCATCCTAAGAATGGAAATGACAGAAGCATTCCCCCTTCACAGGTAGGATCGGAGCTGCCCCCTGTACCGAGAGAGATTTCTTTCTTTCCCCCTCTTCCATTTCTGTCTTTCGTTTTGGTTTATATTTTTTTTTTTTTTTGTCATTTTTTGAGCAACAGAAGTGGTCTCCTTGTAACCCCCACTGTCCCGAACTCACTCTGTAAGACACGAGGCTGGCCTTAAGACACACCAAAGCATCCACCTGGCCTCTGACCTACCCAAGTGGATAGGATTGCCGAGGCTGTGCAACGCACACCTTACCACCACTCCATACTTTCAATAGATGAGCTGGACACACCTTGCTTGGGCAATAATCAAGAAAAGAAATTACAGGAGTTAAACGGAAAGAGAAAGTCAAGAGCTATCCCTTTTGCTGATGATATGGATTGTTTACATCCGGGGTGTTTTCCGACCTGCCCCACGAAAACTTCCTAGAAATGATAAAGCGCTTTGGTGAAGTGGGCAAGGGAGTACAAAATAAAGTCGTAAGAAAAATCAGTAGCCTTGCTTATTACCCCACAATGCAACTTAAGAGGACCACGAAAGAGACCTTCCACTCACAATAAGCCTCAGAAAACAATAAAAATACCTAGGTAACAAACCTAATGAAAAAAACATCAAGGATCTCTACAACGAAAAAATTTTAAATCCTGAAAAAGGAAATTGAGGGAGACAAATCATAAAGATGGACAAACTTCCGATGCTCATGGATTGGGAAAATAAATATAGTAAAAAATGTCCATCCACCAAACTAGTGTACAGATTTAATGATATCCCAATCCTATCCCCCAAGAGTTTCTTTTACTCTTCGTCTTCACATGACTTGAGGAAAGCAAAATCCTCATTCTTTGGAAAAACATAAGACCCCGAATAGCCAAGCAACCCTGAGTGAACAGAGCAATACCGGGGGGCTCTCTCTACCCGACTCACCAACTATCCCTTACCTAGGACTCATACTTCCTCAACCCCGTCCTAGTACTTATCACCAACAACATACCCTTTGCACCATGGCAACTAACCCTGCAAGACTCCAAGCCCTGCGCTTATACAATTTCATCCACCTCCTATTTGACAAGGGGCCAAGAAGACACAATGAGAGGAAAAGACCTGCATCTACCGTAAGTTTTATTGGCAAAACTGGATCACCACTTGTAGAAGAAAAGAAATTAAACTTCTACCTCTAGCCCTGTACAAAATCATTCCAGATGGAGCCAAACTCCCTCCACTTGAAACCCCAAACTCTGGAAACGATAGAAGAGAACGTTGGCAGCAGACTAAAAGTCATAGGCGTATGAAAAGTCTTCCTAAATCAGCAGCTGCACAAGGATTAAGATTGACAATTGACAATTTGGACTTCATTAAACTCAAAACTTTCTGTACATCAAAAAAACCATCAAGGAAGTGAAGACACCAGCCCCACAGAGTGGGAGAAACCCTTCTCTGCAGATACATTTGACAAAGCATTAATTTCCCAGCGTTATCCAAAGCTACTCGAAAAACAAAGAAGAAACAAATGAATTACACGCAACGAGATGGAGCAAAGATCCTGAATAGAACTTCCCGAGGCAGGAATATCACCGATGGCGTAGAAAACACTCTTGAATAGAATTGTTCCACATCAACTGCTAAGATACGGCCATGCAATTTAAAAGCACTTTAAGATATATCTTACTCCAATAAGACCGGGCTAGGATCAGGAATATGAATATAACCAAGTGCTGTAGAGGTTGTGGGAAAGGGAACACTCACCCATTGCATAGTTGGGGAATGAACTTAGAATACAACCATTATGGAAGGCATGTGGAGAACCCTTAGAAAGACTCAAATGAGCCTGCCATTTGACGCAGTCCCGTACACTCCTGGTGATACCCACAAGACACATCTTACTGCAAAGATACATGCACAGCGTATGTTTTATTGCAGCTCTGTTCACAATAGACAAAAAGCTGGAACCAGCCAGTGGCCCCTCAACTGATGAGTTGGATAATGAAAATGTGGTCAGTATAGAAATGGCAGTTCTGAATGCAGCAGTAAAGAGGGACACATCATGAAAATTTTGCAGGGAATGGATGGAGCTAGAGACTTATGCTAAGTGGCAGTAACACGGTTCCCAGAAAAACAAACGCAAATGGTGTCCCTCAATATGTAATATGCTAATTACCAATAACCCAGCTATAAAATATTTCTTGTGGAGAGAGGATGCATAGTAAAAGAACAACAACAGAAGACTGCATCAGAATACGACTGAATGGTGAATTGGGAAGTGGGAGGGGGGGAAGAGGGACATGGGTGTAATATTCGATTAATGCATATTTAAATGTGGTGCGGTGGTTTGAATGAGTGTCCCCCATCGGCCTCTAGGTATTGTGCATACGTTTGTCTCCAGTTGGGTGGCGCTGTTTTGGAAGTCTTGGGGTGTTTTGGCCGAGGCTGGGGACTTATGTCATGGGGGCAGGCTTAATGAGTTTTAACAAGCATCCCTCGTGGTCTACGGTCACCCTCTCTCTGCTTCCTGTGCGCTTTGCGATATGTGACCCTCTGTTTTGCTGCTCCAGATCCAGCTGCCATGCCTCCCACCACG
>VZQC01012168.1:7181-23808 GCA_009823505.1 Rhizomys pruinosus
TCATGGCAGAATGCATGATCTCGGTTGGGGTGGGGGTGGGGGTGAAGGGAAGGGGAGATATGCCTGAACTGAATTGGAAAATGATGTATGAAATGCACAAAGCATCAATAAAAAAAATGTTGAGGAAAAAAAAAAAAAAAAAAAGAAACTGTCAGGGCGCCTGGGCCAGCGGCCTTGAGGGCGGGGCCGCAAGAGCCAGTGGGAAACCGAGCTCCGATTGGAGCTGCTGACAATCCGCTCCGCCTCCGGCCAGCCAATCAGACACGGGGGATACTGGAGCGGGGAGTTCAGAGTTGGGCGGGAGAGTGACAACAGGCTTACGTTGGGTACCTACACTGCATCCCGGCCCCGGCCCGGCCCTGTGGCTGGAGCTGGAGCGATGCTGGCATTGCGCGCTCCCAGATGCCTTCCCACCAGGCTCTGGCGACGCGGCCCCGGGAGACCGCGGTAATGCCACAGAGGAGCTGCGGGCCCCGCCAAGGAGAGGGAACCCCTAACAAAGCAGCTTTGGGAGGGCCGGCGGGCCTCCGCCTCCTCCTCCAATAGGTCCACGAAGCTGCCTGTCACCGTGCATTGGTGGAGGTAGCCAATGGTGTGTACAGCAGGAACTGGCTCCAGCGGCAGTGGGATTGGTCCGAGGTAAATGATTTTCCTGCCACCTAAGGCAGAGAGGAAGGGGAAACCGAATGGGGAGGAAGAGAGCCCAAAACGTTGTACCTGTGATACGTGGTCCGACTTGAGAGAAGGTGGCTGGCTCTAGTGGGGGAGGCAGGAACTTTTTTAGAAGAGAGGAAAAAAAAGCCCAACGTAGCCCCTTCGAGTAGGTACTAGGATATCAGACACTAAACATGATCCAGGTGGGCACAGTGGGCTTAGCCAAACCCTGCAGAGGCCAGGACTCACTGGGTTAATGCTTACCAAATGAACTTGAAATCACAGCGTGGGGCTTGGGCCTCACACTGACTTGGGCTACTGTGCATGCGTGACTCTGATGTGGTTCGTACACCCCTCAGGTATCTCTAAAACTCAGACAGTTGTTACAGGCTACCCCTCTATGGGCGGTGTAAAACGGAAACAGCACACTACAGTCCAGCCATGAGCAAAACCGCTTCCCTACACCAGGTCGTAGCCTACAGCTTTAGACTTAACCATCTTCAAAGGCTGGAGGGAGGGGTGAACAGGTTTGCCTGTGAGTGGGAAGGTTACGGTTAGGGTTATCTTGTGAAAAGCAGATATCTTAAAAGGAATGGCTGAGGCTTTGGAGGGTAACTGAACTAGAAAATTCAAAATCAACCTTGTAGGTGGGTATCAAGACACGTGCTTACAGCATTGAGGAAGCCATGTTAGAAGAGTGCATCCTGGACCAGCTTGGACTACATATAGACACCATTTTTTTGGTCTTTTTGAGACAGGGTCTCCCTGTAGCCCCAGCTGTCCTGGAACTCACTCTGTAGACCAGGCTGGCCTTGAACTTACAGAGTCCACCTGCTTCTGCCTCCCAAATGCTAGTATTAAATTTTTTATTTATGTGAGTGTTGTGCCTGCATGTAAGTGCACCACATGCATGCAATGCCCACAAAAACCAGAAGAGGGTGTTGGCTCCTCTGGAACTGGAGTTTCAGATGGTTGTAAGCCACCATGTTGGTGCTGGGATTCCAAACCCAAGCCTCTGAAAGAACAGCAAGTCTTCTTAACAACTGAGCCATCTCTCCAGACCCAGAATGCAGGTAGATGCACTAGTGTCATGCAATGCCCATGGAGGTCAGAAGAGGGCATCAGATCCCCTGGAAATGGAGTTGCACATGGTTATTAGCTGCCATGTGGGTGCTGAAAATTGAACCCAGATCTTCTGAAAAAGTAGTCAGTGCTCTTATTTGCTAAGCCATCTCTCCACCTTCCATCAGAAACCATTTTTAAAAAGAAAAACTTTTCAATTCCTTCTCTTTTTTTTTGTGTGTGTGTGTGTCTTTTAGAGATAGGGTCTCCCCTTAGCTGCAGCTGTCCTGGAACTCACTTTGTAGACCAGGCTGGCCTTGAACTCACAGAGATCCACCTGCCTCTGCCTCCTGAGTGCTAGGACTAAAGGCTTGCACCACCACGCCCAGCTTAAAGACATATCTTAGCTGCCTTGTGGATGCTGGGAATTGAACCCAGGCCCTCTGCTAGAGCAGTCGATGCTCTTAGCCACTGATCTATCTTTCCAGCCCCCTCCTTTTTTTTTCCTGTATTCTTATTTGCCTCCCAAGTCCATCGCACCTCCTACCCTCTCTCACCTGTACCTCATCAGAGGCCTCATCTGGCCCTGCCCTTCCTGAATTCCTGAAATCCCTTCTTCACTTTACAGAATGCTCGTTCTAAACAGGAAAAATCTCATATTGGCCTCTCAGAGATATCCACCCTCCTTCCCTTGACTAATTGCTACATCAGAGCAGCTTGGCTGGCATTTGTTGAATTTCTGCTATGCAGGACATGCTCTCGCAGACACTGGGAACCTCCCATGCCCAGTGAGGGTTACCTGGTCACCACCTCTCTCATGGCCTGTCTCACTCACATAGCACTGAAATTTCCAGACAACCTACACCAGCAGAGCATGCTGCAAGTCAGAATCTCACCTTCACTCTTGGCCTAATTTCACTTCTGTTGCTGTGACACATATAAACATTTTTCCCCAAAAGCAGCAGAGGGGATGAAAGGGTTTATTTGTCTGACATTTCCAGGTTATAGTCCACTGGGGAGAAAGTCAAAGCAGGAACTTAAAACATCACATGTAGAGGGAAGAGGAGCGAGAGAATAAATGTAAGGTCCTGGCTTGCTGCTCTTGGCCACCACTGCCTAGGGAATGAGGCCTCTCACAGTGGGCTGGGCCTGCCTTCATCAGTTAACAATCAAGATGAGGTCCCACGGGCCAACCCAATGAGACAACCCCACATTGAGACTCTCTTCCCAGGTAATGCTAAGTTATATCAAGTTGACACTTAAAGCTCACTATCACACGGCTGTATCCCAGGGACTCACACATACTTCGCATACTTTGAGTGTTTAAGAATAGTTAGGCTGGACATGGTGCCGCACACCTTTAATCCCAGCATTCAGAAGGCAGAGACAGGTGGATCTCTATGAGTTCAAGACCACCCTGGTCTACATATCGAGTTCCAGGCCAGCTGGGGCTACAACACTGAGACCCTGTCTTAAAAAAAAAAAAAAAAAAAAAAGTTAAACAATGAGCTGTCAAGGAGTTGGAATTACACACAAGAGCCTGAAAGATTTGAGACTTAAGCTATGGGAGAATATTGAAGATAACAGATCTTAAAGTGATTTCATGATGGTTTGTTTCACAGGGAGTTTGAGTCAAATTTGAGAGACTTTTTTCTTAAACTCCTTCTAATGCTGGGCGTGGTGGTGCATGCCTTTAATCCCAGCACTTGGGAGGCAGAGGCAGGCAAATCTCTGAGTTCAAGGCCAGCCTGGTCTACTAGTGAGTTCCAGGACAGCTGAGGCTATGGGGAGACCCTGTCTCAAAAAGAGAAAAAATAAATAAAAAATAAAAATAAAAAAGATAGGTCAGGCATGGTGGCACACACCTTTGATTCCAGCACTCAGGAGGCAGAGGTGTGATGGACATGCCTTTAATCTCAGCACTGGAGAGGTAGAGGCAGGAGAATATGAGTTCAAGGTAGCCTAGTCTACATAGTAAGTTCTAGGCCTACCTGGGCTACACAGTGAGACCTGTCTCTAAAAGTTGTCCTATCATTTTTTAAAATGTAAATGACAGGACAACTTTTCTGTCACTGGTTGAGCAGCCTGGATGAGACCATATATGTTCAGTGCCTGGCCCATCATGCATACAGAGAAGTGGCCACGGAAGGAAATGCCATTTGAACTCCTGTCCTCAGTCTCTCCCTAAGCCTTGCTTGTGACTTTGCCTCCCCAAACCTTCCCACAGCTGACTGCAGGAACCATCATTCCCAGAGCCCAAGACTGTCACTGGGGAGACAGAATTAAGCTGTGCAGCCCTTGGGCCTGTTTTCTGACCTCCCGAACTTGAAAAACCACTGTGGGCTTCTGTGTTATTTCTTGTGTCTGAGCTGAGCAGTATGTGGCTGTTTCACACTGTGGGAGAGAACAGGGCATTTTGATTAAAACACAGGCAAATGCCATCTGGCAGGATATTCGGCCATCTTGTCTCCTGAGGACACAGTTGACATCTAAAGAGAACATGGAATTGGCAGTAAAGAAAAAAAAAATAGAGTCGTCAAAGGCAGAATGAAGGGTTAGTTTAGGGAGGGAGAATGAGCAGAAATAACACTTCTAGTGCATGACCCCAGCTTCAAGCACAAGTCAGCATTTTCTTCCCCACCACTTACTGCTGGAAGGCTCGTTAAATGCAGCCATAGCTAAATCACCATCTTCTCTACAACGGGGACCCTCAAGAAGGTGAACCCCCTACTAACCACCCAGCCTCGCAGCTCTGCTCAGAGCTAGAATATTAGATGACAGGCAAGTTCAGCCTAGGGAACATAAAGACTGAGCAAGGACAAACACTCCTGCCTTGTGAGGCTCACTTTAAATGCCAACTTGACATGGCCATGGGATGCCCACACATTACTCTGAATATGTTTATGTGGTTTGGATGAAGTTGATATTTGAATTAGTGGTGGTTAGTTTTGTTGTTTTGAGACAGGGCCTCCAACTAGCCTCAGTTGGCCTAGAACTAGATATGTAGACCAGGCTGACCTCTATCTCACAGAGATCCACCTGTCTCTTCCTCTGTAGTGCTAGAATTAAAGGCTGTGGTAGTTTTAGTTTTACTTTTAGTTTTAGTTTTGACACAACCCAGGCTCATCTGGGAAGAAAATCTCAGTGAGGGGTCGTCTAGATTGGGGGATTGTCTTGATTGCCTTAACTGATGGGGGGAGGAGCCAACTGAAGGTGGGCAGAAGCATTCCTCAGTTTGGCGGCACTGGAATGTGTACGAATAGAAAAAGTTGGGGCTGAAGAGAAGGCTTAGTGATAAAGAATATTTACTGCTCCTGCAGAGAACTGGAGTTCAGTTCCCAGGAACCACACTAGATGGCTCCAGCTCCAGGGAGGTACTGTGCCTCAGGCCTCCTCAAGTTCCTGTACAGATGTAGTGCTCAAAGGAATGTGGTGCTCAAAAGCCCGTGAGCCTGGAAAGGCTTACCCAATCACATACAGACAAATTTTACCACCCAGATGCTGGTCCAATTAAGTAACTATTTTGCCAGAAACCTGCCTCCCTTTGTCTACAAACTATGAAATCCTGACCTCGCCTTTGCTCAGGGCTCACTCTCCTGGACCGAATATAGGATCAGGTGGTGAGTCCGAGCTTGAGCTTGAATAAAGTGATCCTTTTGGACTTACGTTGGAATCGGCTCCTTGGTGGTCTTTGGGGGACCTGAATTTGGGGTGCAACAACAGACACACACATGCACACATTCATTATCTCTGCTCTCCATGTGGATCAGGTCTGTGATTTCAGCTCTGGGAAAGTGGAAAAAGAGAACAAACAATTCAAGATCTGCTGGGTGTGGTGGTGCACCCCTATAAGCACTGCACTCCAGGGGCAGAGGTGAGTGGATCTATCTCTGTGAGATCAAGGCCAGCCTTGTTCTACATAGCAAGTTCCAAGCCAGCAGAGAGACCCTGTATAAAAAGAACTCAAAATTGAAGGTCATCCTCAGCAACACAAGTGAGCTTGAGGCCAGCCTAGGCTATATGAGACCCTGTGTCAAAAAAAAGAAAAAGAAAAAAACCCTACATAAGTAAATAAATGCCCAGACCAGGTGCAGTGATGCACAGTTGTAACCCCAACACTTAAGAGACTGGGGTGAGGAGAAATCAAGACAGGCCAGCCTTGACAACATTGGGAGACAGTGTCTTAATAAATAAATGTTCAAAGGCTCGGTGTGTACTTAGCATGAACAAGCCCCCAGGGTCAACACTCAGCACCAAATATAAATTATATAAATAAAAGTTTGGCAAGAAAATTCGTTTAATCCGGTATTGAAAATGGGGTAAAAGTAGACTTAGAAGACAGTAAAGGGCAGGAGGCTTTCCGAGCCATGAGAGACAGTCCACTGCAGAGAGAAGATAGAAGGAGCCTGGATGTGCAGCTACCACCCCAGTGGACACAGACACCACACCATCAAGGTCACTCCGGGAGCTTAGCCCTGCCTCCCTGCAATTTGCTTTGTTGCATTTTATTCTCATGTTTTCACTGGAAAGGCACTTTGTGGAAACACTCTCCCACTTGGCTGTGAACAGGCTCCCGGCAACAGCAACACGTCTGCAGATTTGGCAGGGACCATGCTATGGAATATTTTGAGACTTCAAGGCAAATGGACAAACAAACCAAAAAAAAAAAATCTCAAAATATATTTTAACAGAAAAAAGATGAGAATCAAAAACAATTACTGGGAACACATGCAAGGGTCCTCAGAAGAAAATCCACTTTTTTATTTTTTTCTTTAGCTCCTGCCATCCCGATTATTAATTCATCTTCAGGGAGAAAGACTGAATGAAAACTCCTCCTGGAGTAAGCAGGTACTGCAGACTGCGGCTCAGCAGCACGTCTTGTGATAACCCACAGATTTTCCTCTCCTTCACTTAGAAACTCCTCCAGGCCCAGCCAGGTGAGGGCTAGTGGAAGCGGCTTCCCCGCCACCTCCTCTGACCTGGGTTGGGTGGGATCCAGGGAGCTCGATGCCCCATGAGCTACAGCCCCCCTGTCTCATGCCACACGACTACTCTCATCTATAGATGGCATCTCTCCCCAGGCCAAGAGGTTTGAGAAGGCTCGAAACTGGCCATGCTGGCTCAGCGCGACAAGTTGGGCTTTGAGAAGCTGCTCTGCCCACGAAGGAGAGCAGCACAGAGCATGTGCTAGATCGCCCCACTCGTCAACTCAACATACCCGAGAAGAAGGCCCCTCAGCTGGAGGGATTTCCTCTATTGGATTGGCCTGTAGACCTGTCTGTGAGGCAATTTTTTGATTGTTGAGTGCTGTAGGAGTGCCCTGTCCACTGTGGGTGGTGCCACCCCTGGGCAGGTGGTTCTGTGTTGTATAAGAAAGCGGGTTGTGGGGCTGGAGAGATGGCCTAGTGGTTAAGAGCGCTGACCGCTCTTACAGAGGACCCGCGTTCGATCCCCAGCACCCACATGGCAGCTGAGAGCCATCTGAAACTCCAATTCCGGGAGAACTCCAGTTCCAGGGGAATCCGACACCCTCTTCTGACCTCCGCGGCATTGCACGACACGGTGCACAGACTTGCATGCAGACGGTACACTGATACACATACGGAAATAAATAAATGCCGGGCGTGGTGGTGGACGCCTTTAATCCTAGCACTTGGGAGGCAGAGGCAGGCGGATCTCTGTGAGTTCGAGGCCAGCCTGGTCTACAGAGTGAGTTCCAGGACAGCCAGAGCTACAGGGAGACCCTGTCCCCCCCAAAAAAAAAGCGGGTTGTGGGAGCTGGAGAGATGGCCTAGCGGTTAAGAGTGCCAACTGCTCTTGCAGAAGACCTGGGTTCGATCCCAACACTCACATTGTGGCTGAGAACCATCTTTAACTCCAGTTCCAGGGGAATCCGACACCCTCTTTTGACCTCCACAGCATTGCACAACAGGGGTGCACAAACCTACATGCAGACAGTACATTCACACATGTAAAAATAAAGAAATAAATAAAATTAAATAAGTAAATAAATAAATAAATAAATAAATAAATAAGTGGGTTGAGCAGAAGCCACAGGAGCAAGTCAGTAAGCAGCCTTCCTGTCTTGAGTTCCTGCCCTGACTTCCCTAGATGTTGGATTGTGACTTGGGAATTGTAAGGTAAAATTAAGCCCTTTCCTTCCCAACTTGGTTTTGATAAGTGTTTTGGTCACATCAATAGAAAGCAACTAAGTCAGCAAAGCCACAGAAACCAGCCTGCTTGTGTGGGATAAGGTGACAGGTGTATTCATCACCCCTTCCATTCTGTGCATGTGTGCACGCATGGCCTAGAGAGCTCTACAGCAGCAAATTTGAGATTCTAGGCAGGGAGCAAAGCCATAGTAATGATTAAATGCAAAATCTATGCCCTAAGTCAAACCCTTAGGCAGTGTCCTGGTGTATTTTCTATTGCTGTGATAAATACACTGACCAAAACCAACCTGGGCAGGAAAGGGTTGATTTTATCTTCTATCCCCCAGGTCACAGTTTACTACTGAGAGAAGTTAGGGCAGGAACCTGAAGGCAGGAGCTGAAGCATAGCTTCATCTGGCTTGCTCCTCTGCCCTGTGCTCAGACTGCCCTCTTATATAACCCAGAACCACCTGCACAGGGTTGGTACCACACACAGTGGACCGGCCCCTCCCATGGCACTCTACAATGGAGAAAATGCCTCACAGACATATCCACAGGGCAGTCTGGTAGAGGAGATTCCCCAGTTGAAATTCCTTTTTTTCTAGATGTATCAAGCAGAAGACAGAAACCATCTGGCACAGGCCGGTTCCTGTTAAATCACTGAGCTTCATCCCTTCATCTATAAAATAAGGTTCCTGGTGTGTCCTTCTCCTAGGAATAAAATGAGGTTTTACGGGTTATGGCAACAAGTCCCTACGACAGATGGCCCAGATACATGGGACTCAACAAAAGGCCAGAATCACTTTTATAAAAGTTTACTAAGCATCCTGAGATACCTCCCTGAATATCCAAATGTCTCCTGAACTCAGTGTGTTTGCAATCTTATCTGTCTACTCCAGCACATTCCCAGCACAGAACTCAACGCGTTTCCCCAGTGGCTGCTTTTTCCCAGGCAGTCCTGGCCTTCCTCTCTCTGCTGCCATCATCCAAGCTTAAAATGAGAGGTTTCCTCACCGTAATCTAATGGATGCTTGTGATATGCCTATAACTTCCTTCCACATGACATTGGACAACCCCTGCTTCACACTCAGCCTGCACCCCTGTCTTCTGGGGAGGCCGGTGGTCTGGAGTTTTTTTAATTTTTATTTAAGGTCTACGAATGTTTTGTCTGCATGTATGTAAGTGCCCCCATATGTGCACTACCCAAAGAGGCCAGAAATGTGCTGGGTCCGCCGGAACTGGAGTTTTGGATGGTTGTCAACTGCCACATGGGTGCTGGGAACTGAATCCAGGTCTTCTGAGAGAGTAGCTAGTGCCCTTAACTGCTGAGCTTTCTCCCCAGCCCTGAGGCCAGTGGTTTTTAAGCTTGTTCTCTACTTCTGTTTTCCATCTCAGTCACTCTAAAAAGCCGATTCTATGATAACTGATAAGGACTAGGTAATTTACTGCTCATTGACCCAGCCTACTTTCCTGATTTCCCAAAGTGCTCACAAACTCACCTCCCAATCTCCACAGAATAACCCTGGGGTCCCCAAGCCATGTCATTTCTCCCACTGGCCCTTGACCTATCCTGCTTATTCTCTGAGGACAAGCCAGACCATGGCTTCCTCTGAGGAGCCCTCTCCTTCCTTCATTCCTGATCACCTTTGACATGCCAGATATACCTTATCGATATAGAGTTTCTATTTTTTTGTTTGTTTGGATTTAATTTTGACTTGGTTTGAGACAAATCTCACTATGTAATTCTGGCTGGCCTGGGACTTGCTGTATAGACCAGGGTGGCAGTCCCCTAGCCTCTGTCTCTGCAGTGCTGAGATTACCGGCACCTGGTTATGCAACTTCTAATACAAATTTTCCAAAATATGTTCTAAATTTTTTTATATTTTGTGTGCATGAATATATTGCGTGCATGTATACAAGAGCATCCATGTCATGCAATGCCCATGGAGGTCAGTAGAGGCTTTCTGAATCCCTGGAAATGGAGTTACAGACTGTAGTTAGTGACCTTGTGGGTACTGGGAACTGACCACTGATCCTCTGCAAGAGCAGCCAATACTCTTAACTGCTGAGCCATCTCTCCAACTCCACAAATTGTGTTCTATACTGTCCATTTGAAAGATAAAGACACTGAGTAACTTGCCCACAGCCAGAGAACTTCTCCGCAGTCAGACTAATTCTCTAAGACTGGATGACTATGTTTTTTTTTCCTGGCCTTTGCTTCCCGAGGAAGTCTGTCCCCCTCCTGTTCTCCTGTTAAAAAGCACCATACGCCAGGCATGGTGATGCACGCCTTTAATCCTAGCACTTGGGAAGCAGAGGCAGGCGGATCTTTGTGAGTTCAAGGCCAGCCTGGTCTACAGAGTGAGTTCCAGGACACCTGGGGCTACAGGGAGGCCCTGTTTCCAAAACACCAAAACAAAAACAAAAAACAAAACACAAAACAAAAGAAAAAAAGGCGCCATACAACTGGTGGCGTGGCCTGTAATAAGTGACAGGAATTTCCTTGAATTCACAGATCCCCGCCTGCCTCTGCCTCCCAATTGTAGGATTAAAGGCGTGCATCACCAGCCTGGCGCTATGGTGCCTTTTAACAGGAGAACAGGAGGGGGACAGACTTCCTCGGAAGCAAAGGCCAGGAAAAAAAAAAAACAACATAGTCATCCAGTCTTAGAGAATTAGTCTGACTGCGGAGAAGTTCTCTGGCTGTGAGCAAGTTACTCAATGCTTTATCTTTCAAATGGACAGTATAGAACACAATGTGGGTGGCTGGAGAGATGGCTCAGCAGTAAGAGATTGCTGCTCTTGCAGAGGATCGTGCTTATTCCCATGCACCCAAAACTACACATCTGTAATTCCATTTCCAGGGAGTCAGAAAGCCTCTCTGACCTCCACGACATTGCAAGACATGGATGCCCTTTTTTTTTTTTTTAATTGTTATTTATATTTATTGTATTTTTAACAAAATCTAGACCCGTGCTCCCCTCCCATTCTCCCCACACCGTCCAGAGCTCTTGATTCTCAAACATGCTTTCATCTCTTAGTCGTTTCAATATTTCCATGGGGGCAGTTGACTGGTTTGAGGCAGAAGTTCACGTGTTCAGTCGTTCTCTTGATAGATCAGTTTTTCTGTTGTTGTTGTTGTTTCCAATGCATTATTCCAACTGCTTTGTACAGCAAGCTCAGGGTGGCCATACCACAAGGAAAATACTTACAACTGCGGTAATTGGCACTAGCATCCACAGATGAGGGAACTCATCGTCGTTTTTGTTTTTCTGGGACTGTGTTTACTTCACTAGGCAATTGATGTTCCTCTAGCTCCAGCCATTTTCCTGCAAGCTCGTGATGTCGTCTTTCTTTACGCTGCATAGAACTCCATTGTGTAGGATGTCCACTCAAATTTTTCTATCCATCGTCCAGTTGAGGGCGCATATTAGTTGGTTCCAGCTCTTGCCTTATGAATAGAGGAAATAAACATGGCCGTGCATGTATCCTGTGGTGGCGTAAGTCTTGAGGGTACATGCCCAGAGTGGTATGGCTGGTGTCGGGTGGCAATTTCATTCCAAGTCTTCCAAGCGGTTCTCCACACATGCTTTCATATGGCTGTAAAACGAGTTTACATTCCCACCAGCAGTGGATGAGTGTTCCCCTTTCCCCACAACCTCTCCTAGCACTTGGTATCATTTGTTTTCTTGATCCTAGACCAGTCTTACTGGAGTAAGATTGTAAGTCTTTGATATCTTTCTAATAAGTGGTTTTTTGATTTGCATTCCTTAATGATTAGTGATGTTGAGCAGTCTTATGGTATTTCTCGGGACCTCTCGAATTCCTCTCGCTTGTGAATCCTCTGTTCAGTTCTTTGCTCCCTTTTATTGAGGTTCTTTTAGTTTTCTTTTTTTCTTTGTTTTTTGATAGTTTTATTATTACTGGAAATCAGATGCTTTGGTCAGATGTATCTGCAGTGAAGGTTTCCCCCACTCTGTGGGATTTCTCTTCACTTCTGATTGTTTCTTTTGCATGTACAGAAGCTTTGAGTTGATGATGGTCCCGTTTGTCAATTGTCGACCTTAAATTCTGTGCAAGCTGCTGCTGATTTAGGAAGTCTATTTCCGTACAGCTATGTCTTGTAGTCTGTGGCCAACCTTTTTCTTCATCACCTTCAAGTTTGGGTTTCAGTGAGGTCTTTATCCATCTGGAGTTGACTTTTGACAGGCGAGAGTATGGGTGGTTTTATTACATTCATTCTTCTAACAAGTGGTGATCCAGTTTTCGCCAACACAACTTAGCTGAAGATCGGCTGGGGTCCTTTTCTCCATTGTGCGTTCTTGGCCCCCTTGTCACAATAAGATAGGCTGAAATTTGTATGTGCTCGATTTTGGATCTTCGGTTTGTTCCATTGGTCAAAAAGTCTTTTTTGCCAGTACAGCAGGCTGTTTTTATGACTATTGCCCACTGTGTAGTATAGTTTAAATCTGGTAAGAAGATCCCTTTCCCCCTGTGTAGCTCTTTTCACTCAGGATGATTTGGCTATCGGTGGTCTTTTGTTCTCAAAATGAACTTTCGAGGATTTTTTTCCAAGCCACTGTGAAGAAAACTCTTGGGGGATGTTTGATTGGGATTGCAATTAACTCTAATACAAGAGTTTTGGTAAATGGACATTTTTAACAATGTTAATTTTCCAAATCCATGAGATGGGAGGATTTTTTCCATCTTCTGAGGTGCTTCTTCAATTTCTTTCTTAAGGGGTTTTAGAAATTTTGTTTTAGAGGTACTTTGTGTTCTTTGGTTAGGTTTGTTCCTAGGTATCTTATTGTTTTTAAGGCTANCAAGGTCAGCCTGGTCTACAGAGTGAGTTCCAGGACAGCTGGGGCTATATGGAGACCCTGTCTCCAAAACACCAAAACAAAAAACAAAAAAACAAAACACAAAACAAAACAAAAAAGGCACCATACAACCAGTGGTGTGGCCTGTAATAAGTGATAGGACTTTAGGTCAGTGGAGGTGTCCCTTGGAGGGTGTAACAGACTCTGGTCTTTTTCCTTTTTGCTCTTTTGCTTCTTAGACATGAAGTTGCCATTGTGATTTGCTGTGAGCTCCAGCTAAGAAGTCCCGCCTCCCACAGGCCCATGAGCAAAGGGCCAGCCCATCACAGACCAGAACTGCCTATAAGTTAACTCAGTGTTTGTCAAGGGATGAAGGCCAACCTCCACATGTGTGCTGATTACAAAGGTTTTGACTCAGAAACATTGAAAACTGCCTGTCCTGTGCAGCCTGAGGTGCTATGGTCCAGGCAAAGGGTGAAGACAGAGCAGCTTCCAGCTTTTCCAGTCTTTTGATCTGTACAGTGTAACAGAAAAAGATCCACGTGGCAGGGGCCTGCTCAGCTTTAAAAGCCTGTGCCTAGTCTGTGTGGGACCCTGACGATCCACGGCATGGCAGACAGCTGGACAGACAGACAGATAACTGGAAAGAAGGCTATCCCAACAGCTTGTCCTCAAGGGCTTATTTGAGTCTGAGTTTGCCCACAGACAAACTTTTTTTCACTGCAGGTACTGGAACCTAGCCTTGCTTGCAGAGCCACACTCCCAGTTCGTCTTTCTAAGTACGGTTTTGTTTTTCCAAGGCCACTGTAACAAAGTATCACAGACTGGGTGGCATAAGCACCCAAAATTTAGCCTCACAGTTCTAAAGCCTGAAGTACAGAGTATCAGTTGATTTGGTTTCTCTGAGGCCTCTCTTCACCGTGGCCTCCCCCATCTGCCTTCTCCACTGCAGCCTCCACGGCCTTCCTCTTCTGCCTCCTTCTCCACCGCCGACTGCCTCATCCACCTTGATCACTGTGGCCTCACTCATCCGCCTTCTTAGCCAAGTAGCTGCTTGTTGGGCTCAGTTAATTCTTTGGTCATTATTAAATGGTCACCAACAAAGGGTCACTCCTCGGAAATATTCTTTTTGAAGGAAAGGGGAAAGAATATATCATTTAGAGGCTGGAGAGATGGCTCACTGGTTAAGAGCACTGACTGCTCTTGTGCCTGGATTCCCAGTACCCACATGGCAGCCAACAGTCATCCTGAACTCCAGTTCCAGGGGATCTGATGCCCTCTCTTGATCTCCTCAAGCATTGCATGACACACATGCACTTCCACACACGCAGACAATACACTCATACATATAAAATAAAAATAATAAAATATTAAAGAATATGTCAACTGGGTTTCTATTTCTAATTTTTAAATTAATGTTTCTTTTTTATTTTACGTGATTTGCCTGCATGTGTGTAAGTGCACCTGTTTTACAATGCCCCAGAGGCCAGAAGAAGTCATCAGATCCCTCGGAACTGGAGTTTATTGATGGTTGTTACTCCCCATGTAGATACTAGGAACCTAACCAGCCAGTGCTCTTAACCACTGAGCCAGATCTCAAGCCCTGATTAGAAGAAGAAGAAGAAGAAGAAGAAGAAGAAGAAGAAGAAGAAGAAGGAGGAGGAGGAGGAGGAGAAGGAGAAGGAGAAGATAATGAGAGAGAGAGAGAGAGAGAGAGAGAGAGAGAGAGAGAGAGAGCTGAGGATACAGCTCAACAGTGAGCAAGGCCCCAGGCTCAATCCCTGGCACACAGACAGCAAAGGATATGAATAAAGGAAAGTCAAAAGCAAAGCTTGCTGAACGTCTCCCTTGCTGTGTGCACACCCACAAATCAGCATGTGCCCCACCCACTCACCCCACCCCCCAGCCAATGCAGGAGCATGGTGCTCAGGCTTGGAGGAGCTCTGTCCCTGAGCTGGCAAAGGCAGCCCTTGCTCTCCAACTTCCACATGGTCCACATTATTCCAGGCCTATGACTCAGCTCCATCTACAGGAGCCTTCAGTGGCTGCTGGATTCCTTCCTTCCAATATGCAGCACTTCCCTTCCTTCCTTCCTTCCTTCCTTCCTTCCTTCCTTTCTTTCTTTCTTTCTTTCTTTCTCTCTCTCTTTCTTTCTTCTTCCTTCCTTCCTTCCTTCCTTCCTTCCTTCCTTTCTTTCATTCATTTCCTCACTCTGATGCTTTTATCCTCTCAAAACTTATGCTAAGAAGCACATTTCAGACCTTGTTACTGCGAGTAGACATCCCATGCTTGATCAAACCCTAACTTTCTAACATAAAACCTGGTGACTGAAAAACACAGCAAGGCACAGCCATACAGGCATTGTCTCTTCTGCTGACTTCTCTCTCCTGTGTGATTCCCTTGGCCAGCTGGCCAAAGTAGAAGACAGCGGCAGCTGTTTTTTTTTTTTTTTCTTTTATTCTCATGTATCATTCCAAGATAATGCTTGACTAGAAATAAGCTGTTTGGATATTATTATACTCATTTTTAATCACTAGCTCCTAACAAACAAGGACAAAAGGACTGTCCTATTGAAAAACAAAAACATAAACCACTGGTGCTAACTCAGAAAAGAGGTATCTTTATTTTTCCTTTGCTTGATAAGGTTGTAGCCCAAGGCCACATGCAGGTGAGGCAAATGTTCTGTCACTCAGCAGTATTCCCACTCCATGGGTGTATACCAATTTTGTTGTTGTGACTATTTTTATTTTGTTTTGAGACTGTGTCGCTCTGGCTGATGTGGACCTTTCTATGTAGACCAGCGTAGCCTTGAACGCACAGTGATCCACCTGCTTCTGAATGCCACCTGGGTGCTGGAACTAAAGGCATGTACCACCATACTCAGGTGAATTTCTTTTAGTTTGCTCTATTTTGTAAGATTTTCATTTATTATCTACTCCTGTGTGTATTTCTGTGTGTTTGTGCACATGCTTTAGCTGGGGAGGCCAGAAGAGAGCGTCAAGTTCTACAGGTGGTTGTATGTGCCTTGCCCCGTGTGGGTGCTAGGATCCAAACCTCGGTCTTCCAGAAGAATAACAAGTCCTTTAACTGATGAGTCACCTCTCCAGGCCCCATGTTATGTGTTTTTAGTAGGTGTTTATGAAAGTTTTAGGGATTTCTTCTAAATTACATCATTTGTTTCTTATTTACTTAGCTTCTTTTGTACCTAGGCTGGCCTCCACCTCACAATGTAGCTTGAAGTGACTGAATTTCTGACCCTCCTACTTCCACTTCCTCCTTCTTCCCTAAGATTACAGGAGTGTCCCCTCATGCCTAGTTTTATGCAGTGATGAAGATAGAACCCAAGGTGTGGTGCATGCTAGGCAAGCACTCTACCAACTAAGCCATATGTTCAGCCTCTCGAAAAAAAATCTTTAATGTAAACAGGAAAATGTGTCCATCCAATACTTCTATTACCTTGGCCTTGCTCATTGAAATGCACTTATTTGGAATCTAGAAAGGGGGCAAAGAGGCAAGCCCTTTGAGAGGCCGAGGCTTGCATGAAGATCAGTATGCACGGTAGGCAAGAGAAAGTAAATTATTCCATTTTCTATTGACATAATAAAAAATAAAACCTGTAGATGGGTGCTGTATTAAAAAAAAAGTTTGCCAGGTGTAGTAGTGCATGCCTTTAAATCTGAGCACATACAATTTCAGCCATCTTATATTTGACAAGGGGGCCAAGAAGCCACAATGGAGAAAAGACAGCATTTTCAGCAAGTGGTGTTGGCAAAACTGGGTCACCACTTGTAGAAGAATGAAATTAAACCCCTACCTCTCGCCCTGTACAAAAGTGAACTCTGGATGGATCAAAGACCTCAACATGAAATCCCAAACTCTGAAGGCAATAGAAGAAAAAGTTGGCAGCAGACTACAAGACATAGGCATAGGAAAAGACTT
>VZQC01012168.1:28635-41579 GCA_009823505.1 Rhizomys pruinosus
TGTTTTAAAAAAAAAAAAAAAAAAAAAAAAAACCAAAACTCTTTTGGGCTTTGTGCTAGTGTGTACAGCCTGATGGCCATAACCTTGAGAGGATTTTTGGTTGAACGTGGTCAGATTTTCTATTTTTTTTCAAGAGAAAGCAAAAACCTGTGGTGTGAATATGAAATGTCCCCCACGCCTCATGTGCAGGGTAGCTTTAGTGTCAACAGGACACACCTGGGTTGAGGAAGCCTCAATTGGGGAATTTCCTCCATTGGACTGGCCTGTGGCCATGTCTGCGAGGTAATTTCTTGATTGTTGAGTGATGTGGGAAGGTCCAGACCACAGTGGGTGGTGCCACCCATGGACAGGTTGTTCTGTATTGTATAAGAAAGCAGACTGAGCTGGGGTCAGAGGAGCAAGCCAGTAAGCAGCATTCCTCCATGGCCTGTGCCTCAGCTCCTGCCTCCAGGTTCCTGCCCTGAGTTCCTTCAGTGATGACCTGAGAGATGTAAGATGAGTAAATCTCATAATAAGATGGGTAAGGTGCTATACACCAGCACTTGGGAGGCTGAGGTGGGACAGTAGCAAGTCCAAAGCCAGACTGGGCTACATGGTGAGATGGGACACTGATGTCTTCAAGGACCTGGGCTGGATCAGCTCTACCCACTAAGCTCAACATGCCAACTTTGGGTGCATATTTGTTGTTTCCTGGTCTTAAATAGTGAAGCCATTTAACCATTGGTTAAAACAGGTACTCTGGTCTGAACTGTATCCACCTCAAACTCATATATTATTGAAGTCCTAACTCCCAGAACTCACAGAATGTAACTACACTTGAAGACAGGGTATTTAGAAAGATGATTAAGGTGACTGGGGTGTAGCCTAGTCCGTAGAGAGCTTGCTTAGCAGACACAAAGCCCTGGGTTTGATCCCAGCAAGACATAAACTAGGTGTGGTGGTGTATGTCTGTAATCCCAGAACTCAGGAGGTAGAGGACTGACAATGAGGAGTTCAAGGTCATTTTCAGCTACTTAGCAAGTTCCCTAGACTACATGAGACCCTGTCAAAAAAGTAAAAGAGCCTGCCATAGTGGTGACCACTTTTAATCACAGCACTCAGGAAGTAGAAGCAGGTAGATTGCTGTAAGTTTGAGGCCAGCCAGGACTACATATTAAGGCCTGAAAAGATGGCTCACTGGTTAGGAGTGCGTACTGCTCTTGCAGGGGACCTGAGTTTGGTTCCCAGCATCTATGATGGGTGACTCAGAACTACCCACTACCTGTAGCTCCAGCTCCATGGGATCTGACTTGTTGTGTATGCCTCCATGGCACTTGTGCTTACATGGAATACACAGACACACATCCATACACTTGAATAAAAATAAATTTAAAAAAAGAAAAAGGGATGGATGTGGTGGTGCATGACTTTAACCTCAGCACTTTGGAGGCAGACAGATTTCTGTGAGTTCAAGGCCAACTAAGTTCCATGCCAGCTAGGGCTACGGGGAGACCCTGTCCCCCCCCAAAAAAAAGAAGGAAAGGAAGGAAGGAAGGAAGGAAGGAAGGAAGGAAGGAAAGAAGGAAGGAAGGAAGGAAAGAAGCCAGTGTTTTAGCCAGTCAGTGATCGCAAGTATTCTTTCAAAAAACTTGGTCAAACAGGCCCAAGATGGTGGCACTTATTGTTGAGCCTAGGATCTATGAAGTGATATTTCCAGGCAAGGTAGTCAGCTTTCCTCAGAGCAAAGCGATGATTAATCAGAAGACAACCACCCCCCACACACCTCCCGTACAAACACACACACACACACACACACACACACACACACCTGCCTGTGGGAAGTGGGAAAGACATGCAAATAGTAAACCAGAGGAGACTGTTCTGGATCTGGGCCTCGTCCAAGTTCCTGACTGCTTCCAGATTCTCGTGAGCCTCAGCTCTCCTTTGGCTCCATGAGACCACCTTTCTGTCTGCACCTTTTATGTGTGTCTCTGATTCTTTCAACCAACAAGCCTTGGCCAGCTGCAGAGACTCACAAAGGAATCGTATAAACTGGCAGATAGAATGGAACTAACCTCCTTCAACTAAAACAGAACATCTGCCTTTCTCATAAAACGTTTGGAGTGTTTTCCAGCTGCCCCCCAAAATTCCACAAAGCACTTTCTGAACAATCATTGTGGGCTTAGCCTTGAAGGCCTGGTTGGGTTTGGGAAAGGCAAGAAGGGAGGTAATCTGAGAGAACACAAAGGCCCAGAGGCAATCAATGTAATCGGAGTGTGGGAGAAGGGCAGGCTTCAAGGAACAAGACAGTCTCTAAGATCAACCTTTTTATTTTGTCTTCATCACAGCCCCTCCCCATCTGCCCTTCTGTGGGTACCAGGAACCCTATTTCCCTAAGAACTCACTGTAACCCATATTGCCTTGGTGAAATGTTTCTCAAGTTTGTTTGGCCATAGAAGCATTTTTTAAAACATTTTTTTTCTTTATTTTTATTTCATGTGTATGAGTGTTATGTCAGCTTATGTTTAAGGGCACCCATGTCATGCAATGCCTGAGAAGGACAGAAGAGGGTGTTACATCCCCTGGAAATGGAGTTACAGACAGTTGTTAGCTGCCATGTGAGTGCTAGGATTTGAATCTGGATCTTCTGTAAGAACAACCAGTGCTCTTAACCACTGAGCTATCTCTTCAGCACCCCACCATTGGAAGTATTTTCAGCTATATTAGCACTCCCCAGGACCCATTGTGCCAAATGCTCCAAGCAGAAGGTTTTGAGATTCCTGGAAGAGGTGTTTGCCATCACTCCCAGCCACGCTTCCCGCCTGAGATCTGAGGCTGTGCAGTTCAGTTCCCTTAGCTTTCCAGGTAGACTGGATCTTTGGGGCAGATTTCATGAGGGTGAGGAGCCAGGAAGGACAGGAGATGACTGCAGCTGCACAACCTGGGAGCTTCTGGAAGATGACACATCAGGCCCCCAGTCACCCCATCCAGGCACAGAAAAGCCTTTGTTTTAAGCTAAATACTCTCAAAATGTTTCCCTTCCTTGGTTCTTAGCAGGACTCTGCAGTTCTTGAAGGGGGCTCTTGACACCATCAGAAGGACAAGGACTCTGTGGTTATGGTCAATAAGTACAGTCTCTGTACAACACTTGACTCAATAATTGTATCCAAGGTAGATATTGTGTTCCGGGACTCACTTCAGAATTGTTCTCAATCTCATTAATAAGAACAAAGTTGACTGCAAAAGAAGATTCCAGAGCAGCATTTTTCTTTCTTCATGAATTGTAGTGTGAGGAGTGAAGTATTTTGTGTAAACACTCAAGGCTGAATCTCCACTCTGTCCCTCACTGTCTTTTGTCCATTCCTTCTCTGGGCCTTGATTTTCTCATCTCACAACAATACTAAAGACTCCTTTGGCAGTAGGAAAGTGAACGAGGGGCTCAGAGGCTAAGAGTGAGCACTGCTCTTGCAGAGGATTCCAGTTGGGTTCCCAGCACCCATGTTCCATGACTCATAACCGCCAGAAACTCCAGCTCCTGGGGATCCAATGCCCTCTTATGGCCACTGGGACCCTTGCCCTCACATGGTACACACATATATCCACATAGAACAATCTAAAACAAAACTGTTTTTTTCTTTTTGGTCTTTTTGAGACAGAGTCCCCTGCAGCCCCAGCTGTCCTGGAATTTGCTATGTAGACCAGGCTGGCCTTGAACTCCCAGAGATCTGCCTGCCTCTCTGCCTCCAGAGTGCTAGGATTAAAGGCATGCTCCGCCATACCCAGCTAAGTCTTTTATTTTTTTAAAAAAATAAAAATTATATGAAAACAGTCCAAAGACTGAACCATGGCTAATGTTTCTTACCAATCACAGCTATGAAGAGCTGGCAGGTCTGGTGACATACACCCATAATTGCTGCACTTGAGAAGTGGAGGCAGAAAGATACAATGGTTCAAGGTCATCTTTAGATACATAGCTACATAGAGAGTTTAAGGTTAGCCTGGGCTACAAGACCCTGCTCCCACATCCCCCAAAAAGTCAAGCCAAATCAACAACAAAAACCTCATGCTGCTAGAGGGGGTGATGCACACTTTTAATCCCATCACTCAAGATCCAGAAAGAGGCAGGTGGATCTCTGTGAAATGAAGGCCNCTTTTTTTTTTTTTTTAACAAAGAAAAAGTATACAAAAGCAGTCCAAAGACTGAACCATGGCTAATGTTTCTTACCACTCACAGCTATGAAGAGCTGGCAGGCCTGGTGACATACACCCGTAATTGCTGCACTTGAGAAGTGGAGGCAGAAAGATACAATGGTTCAAGGTCATCTTTAGATACATAGCTACATAGAGAGTTTAAGGTTAGCCTGGGCTACAAGACCCTGCTCCCACATCCCCCAAAAAGTCAAACCAAATCAACAACAAAAACCTCATCCTGCTAGAGGTGGTGGTGCACACCTTTAATCTCAGCACTCAGGATCCATAAAAAGGCAGGTGGATCTCTGTGAGATGAAGGCCACCCTGGTCTACATTGACTTCCAAGCCAGCTGTGGCAAAAAAAAAAATAAAAAAGACATGAACAATTTCAAAATGAGAACACGAGGCTATGGGAATACCTCACAAAAATCCCCTTCAGTAGTCATTGTGCCTGGACGTTCAAACCACAACCAAAGCTTTCATAAAGCTCTTTACATTGACGCTCTCTCTTGAATACAGGCTGCATAGGAAGTGAACTGCACCTTCTGGGCCTCCCGGAGAGCGCTGCTGACACCTGCTGGCATGGAGTGGTATGACAGCGGCTCTATACAATGATCTGGAAATCCTGTGAATGGGGCAATATGCAAAACAGGCTGGAGAGAAATCCTGACTTGGTCTTCTCACTCAGTGTGGTCCTCAGCCCCAGAAGTGTGCCCATCACTGAGATCTCTTTGGAAATGGAAGATTTATACTCTGCATTTTAATGAATCCTTCGAGGTAACTCGTGTATTTTAGTTTAAGAAACATGTTCTAAGCTAGGCATGATGACACTAGAAGGGCAGATGTAAGATCACCACAAGTTCAAGACCATGCTAGAGCTACATCAGGAGACACAGTCTCAAAAATAAAAATAATGATCAAAAAAAATTTTTTTTGAGACAAGGTCTCCCTGTAGCCCCAGCTATCCTGGAACTCACTTTGTAGACCAGGCTGGCCTTGAACTCACAGAGATCCACCTGCCTCTGCCTCCCGAGTGCTGGGATTAAAGGGGTGCACCACCACACTCAGCAAGATAAAATTTTTTAATGAAAGAAAAGAAATGTCTTCTAGCTGGAAATGGTGACACAGGAGAATCAGGGGTTGGAGTTCAAGGTTAGCCTCAGCTATATAACAAATCTGAAGCCAGCCTGGGCTACAGTGGGCTAGTCTTTTAGAAAAATCTAGACTACTTAACCTAGCGACTAGGTGTTGAAGGCAGACCGTAAGGAAGAGGTTACATTAAGTAAATGAAGAGAAGAGACCCAAGTGGAATAGCAACTCAGAAAGCCTAGCACTCCTGGTCTGTCTGGTGCTCGCCCTTCCTCACGCACAGACACACACTTGATCTTCTTCCCCATATGCTGCTTTCTTCCTTTTGAATCCTATTTCCTTAGTTTATTGAATACATTTCTTCTCTCCTAGGAACATTTCTACATATTTATAATGAAATATCATGAAAACAGGATTCCCATCACAGAAAAATTGCCTTAATATCTTGCTTTCTGAAGTGGGATCTGAGTCTTCCTTTGTCAGCATAGAAATGAACTTTGGGAGGCTGGAGAGATGGCTCGGTGGTTAAGAGCACTTGCTGCTCTTGCAGAGGACCCGAGTTCGGTTCCCAGCACCCATAGGAAAACTAACGACTGATCTTAATTCCAGTTTCAGGGACTCTGATGCCTTCTTCTGACCTCCAGTGACCTGCATGTGATACATGTATATACATGCACACAAAATATTCACACATAAAATAAAAATAAAAATGAATCAAAATAGTTTTGAAAAATAACTAAAATTTAAAAAGAAATGAATTTTTAGAAATTCAAGCAAAAATATGCAGAAAAAATTACATGAATATGGTGATGTACTGCAGAATAAAAATATAAGCTGTTGTCGGGTGTGGCGGTGCACGCCTTTAATCCTAGCCCTCGGGAGGCAGAGGCAGGCAGGTCTCTGTGAGTTCAAGGCCAGCCTGGTCTACAGAGTGAGTTCCAGGACAGCTGGGGCCACAGGGAGATCTTGTCTCAAAAATACCAAATTTTATATATAGATAATTCCTCCAGAGTCATTGATTATGAAGTGGACATACAACACAGTATTCATTGACAAGGATGGCAATAACATCTACACTGAAAATATGTATTATTCCAGGAGGTATCTATTTTTTTAACTGTTTATACATGTTATATGATCAGTCAGAGAGACCTTGATGGTCTTCGGTTCTCTGCAACACCATTGGATTAAACCAGTAATTACACAGCTGAAAGGACCTCTATCTTCCGGACACCACTGGCTTCTTCTCCCCCTTTGCTATTCTAGTGTGCCTATGGGAAACATGCAACTGATGGGGGTCTTTTTGCTTTTTATAAATAAGAGATAAGAAGAGAGGTTGTGCAACTGTGGAAAAACACTGTCACCAGAGCTACATAAGATTCTTTAGGAAAAAACTGTGGAGGAATAAATAGCCACAGTCTCATAGCAACATGCAGCCAAACAATACTCAGAGCTACAAGGTGTATTTCAGTTAGGAATTCATGCTTACAAAGAGAGACCATGCATGGGTCTAGTCATTCACCATTAATTATGGCTAACAAAGTCAGTCCACAGCCAATGGGAATGAGCTTCAACCACACAATTTACCTACTTCTTTGGAATACTGCAAGGACTGGTGGGTATCATTGCAAAGCTACAGTGAATAAAGCTACCGGCCTCAGGGACCATGTGAGGACCCTCAAGGCAGTGGAGCCTCAAAGCGGCCTCTTAGAACTGTTTCCCTATGTTCTGTGTACTGAACACATCTACAAATGGTACTCCCAACAGCACACAAGATTAAGTGATGGAGTTGAGCCTGGTGGCCCGCAACTTTAATCCCAGTGCTCAGGAGGCAAAGGCAGGCAGATCTCTGTGAGTTCAAGGCTAGCCTGGTCTACATAGTGAGTTCCAACCCAGCTGGGGCTATAGGGAGACCCTGTCTCAAAAAGACAAAACAAAACAAAACAAAACAAAACCCAGTGATGGTACTTTCCCAGCTTCCCATAGACACAGCAAAGGGCTGATGTAGTGACCAAGCCCATTCTCTGTTTAAAAACAGTTCTGCAAAACCTTCCAACCACCTTTTTGAAAACCTACTGAGAACCTCCATCCTCTGACACCATGGTCACCTCCTCTTGTGGTTCTGTATGCTCTGAG
The DNA here is from genome assembly GCA_009823505.1 of Rhizomys pruinosus. Taxonomy (NCBI): domain Eukaryota; kingdom Metazoa; phylum Chordata; class Mammalia; order Rodentia; family Spalacidae; genus Rhizomys; species Rhizomys pruinosus. The sequence goes on from VZQC01012168.1 coordinate 36,031, forward strand.
AAGGGCTGTGGATAAGGCGCCTGCCAGGAGAGCTGCTGCCAGCCCAGCAGCCACCAGCCCAGCAACCACCAGTCCAGCAACCACCAACCCAAATGCCGCCAGCACAGCTGCCACCAGCTCAGCAACCACCAGCCAGCATCCACCAGCCCAGCAGCCACCAGCAAAGCAACCACCAGCCCAGCAGCCACAAGCTGAGTGGCCACCAGCCCACCAGCCACCAACCCAACTGCCACAATCCCAGCAGCCACCAGCCCAACTGCCACCAGCCCAGCAGCCACCAACCCAGCAGCCACCAGCCCAACAGCCATCAGCCCAACTGCCACCAGCCCAGCAGCCACCATCTCAACTGCCACCAGCCCAGCTGCCACCAGGCCAGCAGCTACCAGTCCAGCAACCACCAGCCCAACTGCCACCAGCCCAGCTACCACCAGCCCAACTGCCACCAGCCCAGCAACCACCAGCCCANACGAAAACTATTTACGAAAGTATAAACTATGCACAGAAACATGCACACATCTAAGTTCGGGGCTTCAAAATTTTTACAAAATGAATATATCTATGGAATCAGAACCTAGACTGAGAAACACATATTTGAGAGCTACACAGGTGAGCTACAAAAAGGTCCAAAAAAGGAGCTGTAGAGATGGCTCAGTGGTTAAGAGCACTGACTACTCTTTTTTTTTTTCTTTTTTCTTTTTTGTATTTTTGAGACAGGGTTTCCTGTTAGTCCCAGCTGGGGTGGAGCTCGCCCTGCAGACCAGGCTGGCCTTGAATTCACAGTGATCTGCCTGCCTCTGCCTTCCAAGTTCTGGGATTAAAGGCATGCACCACCAGGTCCAGCAAGAGCACTGACTACTCTTGCAAAGGACCTGGGTTCTATTCCCAGCACCCACGTGGTAGCTAACAACCACCTGTAACTCCAGTTACAGGGAATCAGACGTCCTCTTCTGGCCTCCTTGGGCATTGTACAACATGGGTGCCCTTATACACATGCAAGCAATACACTCATACACACACAAAATAATAATAATATTTTTTTCTTTTTTTTATTTGTATAATTTTGAAATCACACAACTTTATATACAAAGTACATATGATTACATTCTTAAGGAAAACAAATAAATGGATATACAAATATTGAAGTATTTAGTAACACAAAATTTCAATGCCATGTTTTTGTATTCTTTAAATAATATTTTTAAATCTCCCAAAACACTCATAATGTTTTAACAAAGTTGACAATTTTCTGTTGGGCCACAGTCATAGCTATCCTTGGCCTCATGTGGCCACAGATTGGACACACTCTGGGAGTGACACCACTAACCATGTGACAGATGTCAAAATGATAGTTGCTGCCTGAGATGGCACATGTGTGTAGGCTTCTTAAGGAGCATTGTCAAAAACCTTCATCTGGTTGGCTAATACTCAAGTGTGGGCATGTTAAATTAGCAAGCTGGATACTTAAGCTGTAGTACCCTTTATTTTGTATTTTACACCTGAAAAAAAAGTAAATTCAAAACTAGGGGATTTGGACAGGAAGAACAGGATGAAGGAAACCCACGGCGCAGGGTAGAAAGTCCAGAGTTGATGGGTGCACACAAGCAGTTGAGGACAACTCGTCCCCACTGAAAAAGAGGCTGTGGCAAGAAAATTAGGGCACTAGTAATCAGGTCATAGTTAGCCACATAGAAACAGTGTTCAGCAGGGGCTGACGTTCCCTCACAGAGTTTAGGAAGAACTAGTGTTATGGAAAACTGAGGGTGCCAGCCTTATTTGTTTATTTGTTTGAGACAAGGTTTCCTGTAGCCCAGGCTAGTCTCAAGTTCACTAGCTGAGCTTCCTGCTTTCCACCTCCCAAGTGCTGGCATCGTAGGCAAGCCTCACCATGCTTGGTTTATGTTCTGTTAGGCATCAAACCCAGGACTTCATGAATGCTAGCCAAGTACTCTACCAACAGCCACATCCTTAGCCCAAGAGAACCAGCACAGATACAGGTTAAGCTGTTATAAAAAGAGACTGCACAATACAGGGGTTTAATACAAGAAAGTTTATTTCTGTCTTCAGGGGGCCTGGCTGACTGTTCCCCAGGGTCATTAGAGACCAGGCCCGTGTGTAGTATTAGATTATAAAAAGGGTCTCACATCCCCAGCCCCCAGATAAAGAGGCACATGAGGCTTAAGTCATGCCAGGAACATGATTCACTTCCATGTGGGATTACTAGCAAGGGCCGCTTACAGACACGTGGTGGAACAGAGCAGCATGGCAGAGGCAAGATGGCGCCTGGGGCCCACTCACTTATAGCCATGGGGCAGGGCCTCAGGTAGAGAGGAAGTCGTCAGAAGATTGACAGCCTCTGGATGAAGTGGGTGTCTGTGTGTCTTGGGATTCTGGGAAGCCCAGACCTAACATTCCAGCCTTTTGCTTATGATAAGGAAATGGGGTGCTGTTCTCTCTTCTGTATCTGCTTCAGAGCTGATGGGGGGATGAAGTCTTGGGGGAACATCTGTCAGGCTGGATGGTTAGAATCTGGTTTCCCATTTTGGCTTCTCTGGGTGCTCTGCCTGATGGGTTTGGTCCAGATCGATAGTGGCCAGTACTTAGTGGAGGTTTTCTCTATATACAACTGAAAGGACAAGCTGGTTGAGTCTTTCTTTTTTAATTTTTATTTGTTTCTGTATGTGTATGAATGTACTGTCTGCATGCAAGTCTGTGCACCCGTGTCGTGCAATGCCACAGAGGTCAGAAGAGGGTGTTGGGATTCCCCTGGAACTGGAGTTCTCCTGGAATTGGAGTTTCAGACGGTTCTCGGCCGCCATGTGGGTGCTGGGGATCGAACCTGGGTCCTGTGTAAGAGCGGTCAGCGCTCTTAACAACTAGGCCATCTCTACAGCCCCACTGGTTGAGTCTTATATGAGTACACTAGTGCAGGGACTTCACAGTACCAACAGGGGGCTACTGGGTGCAATTGGAGGTTCCCTATCTAGGGTCTGCAGAGGGAGAGAGGACCTGTACCCTAGTTTGAGGAATTGGAAAAAAGTTTGAATAAACAGAGGTCTAGAATGAGGGCCAGCTTTAGAACACAGGGCTCCAGAATGACAGCCATAACCATGAGAATATAAAAGGTGGCATTTTCTGGCATGGTGCATTAAATCTGTCATCTCTCTGAGATATTTTTTAACTTGGCACAGTAGGTCTCTCACCTATCTCTCTGGTAATAAATTATTCCATTTTCTCTTCTTTAGATTACAGTTTCCTATTGGGGTGTTTAAAACCACACAGCTCAGATAAATGAAGTTAGTTTTGGTGTTAAGGCCAGTTGAGGTTCTGGTCCTTAGGGGGTCACTCAGGCCTTGCACCTGGCTCTCTTCACCTGTTCCATCTATGTGAGGACAAAGTCAGGCCTTGCTTGACCACACCTTCCCTTTGAAGTGTGAGGAGTTTCTCCTCTATATGGACTTTCCTCCCTTGACTGGACACTGGCTGGATGAAATCCTTTTAAGTGAATCTCCAAGATCTCCCTTACCCGGAATGACTGGTGACTCACTACCACAGGACATGTACAAAGGTGACGATAGAGGATCCTAGGACCCATGTTGACCTCAGAGGGTAGAGGCCAAAATATTGTCCCTTCAAATCCCTCTTGCCAAATCAGATTAGAGCTTTAAGTGTGGTTATTAAACCTCCAAGAGGATTATTTGAATGAATTTGGTACTTTAATCACCATATAACTCCTAACTAAAGCTTGAACATTGACTTAAGCACACATAATAAGTTCTTAATTGCTGTGACAAAATATTCTGACTATTAATAAAAGCTCATGGTAGGAGACTGGTGGTAGTAGCTGTAGCACAGGCTAGGAAAGGATGCTACTTACTGGCTTGTGTTGTTGGCTTATGTTCAGCCTATTGTATACAATATAGAAATATCTGGCCAAGAATGGCAATGCCCACAATGGGCACAGGCAAGTCCAATGAAGGCAATTATTGAGGTTTCTCAGCTCAGGTGTATCAAGTTGACATTAGGTCACTAGGGCGCATCTGCCCTAGTGACAGGGGTGCTGGTCAGAGTACCTGGGCCTACGTGGCCAACATGGGACACTCTGAAATGGGGTTCATAGGCCTGCAAAATCAGCGCCCCAAAATTCACAGGGGAAACCGGAAAACGGGTCTGGATTTTGTCCCCAGAGTCCTGGTGGACAACAGTCTGAATGGAAAGGTCCAGGGATTCCTAATACACCAACTCTCAGGGGTCCAAAATGGGAAAGCAGAATGGGAGGCTAAAAATGAAGGAAGAATTGGAAGGAAGACAAGGAGAGAGAGAGCGAGAGAGAGAGAAGGAGGAAGAATATAGGAGATCAAAGTGTTGTTCCACCTGCACACAGGAACCCAGTTTGAGGCAGCCTGCAAGCCTGTGGGTTCAAAATGGTGTTGGCGGAAGTACAAGCATGGCGGGACCAGGAACCCGGTTTGAGGCAGTCTGAAAGCCTGTGGGTTCAAAACAGCAAAGGGGTAAGGCTGAGAGGAGAAGCAGAGAGAGGAGAGAGGAAGTACAAGGAGCAGAAGTGGGGAGAGAGGGACGGAGAGAGGGAGGGAGGGAAGGAGGGAAGCAGGAGAGCAGAGTGGCACCTCATCATGAAATGTGGAAGCTGGTTGTCTGGAGAAATACACTGCTGCTGCCAAGTCCGTCCCAATGGTTCCAAAAATAAAAGTTAGGAGGTACTTTTCAGGGTGAGAGCTGGTGAGCGCTCTGCCAGATCAAATGTCTCTAGCTGGCAAGCACTCTGCTTGAGCAAAATATTTCGAGCCCTGACCAAGTGCACGGCACCATAATATTAGGTTATAAAAAGGGTCTAGCAGGCTGGAGAGATGGCTCAGTGGTTAAGATCACAGACTGCTCTTGCAAAGGACCTGGGTTCAATTCCCAGCACCCACATGGCAGCTAAGAACCATCTTTAACTCCATTTCCAGGGGAATCCAATGCCCTCTTCTGACCTCCGTGGCATTGCATGACACGGGTGCACCAACCTACATGCAGACAGTACAGACATACACATAAAAAAAGGGTCTTGCATCCCCAGCCCCCATATAAAAAGGCACATGAGGCTTAAGTCATGCCAGGAACATGATTTACTTCCATGTGGGATTACCAGCAAGGGCCAGCCTGCAGACACATGGTGGAACACAGCAGCATGGCAGAGACAAGATGGCGCCTGGGGCCCACCCACTTATAGCCATGGGGCAGGGCCTCAGGTACAGAGGAAGCGGTCAGAAGATTGACAGCCTCTGGAGGAAGTGGGCCTCTGTGTGCCTTGGGATTCTGGGAAGCCCGGACCTAACATGTGGCTTCTCCATCCTCCATATGTGACTCTGTCCCAAGATCCCAGAAAGCTGCCTATGAGTTCATTAAGACCATAGAAAAGGGGGCTGGAAAGATGGCTAAGCAGTTAAGAACTAAGTTCCCAGCACCCACTTTGGATGGCTCACAACTGCCTGTGACTCCAGCTCCAGGAGATCTGATGCCTTCTGGCCACTTACACACACTCATGCACA
>VZQC01012168.1:50700-91796 GCA_009823505.1 Rhizomys pruinosus
CTTTGGTAACACTCTCTGGCATTCCAGAGACCATCTGTATACTTGCAAGTGCGGTCTCCATACATCTTTCCCATGTTTATATCAGGTCTTCAACAGCAGGGCCTTATCGCCTCTCTTCCTGCAGATATCCCAGTTTGGAGGCAAGGAGCCTTTACCTATTGTGGGGGCTTGGATCCCCTGGCCAACATCTCCTTGGTAGAATAATCCCCTTCCTAACATGTTTTAAACTGCCTTTTGAGTCAGGCATGGTGGTTCAGGCCTTTAATCCTAGCACCTGGAAGGCAGAACAAGGTGGATTTCTGTGAGTTCAAGGCCAGCCTTGGATGGCTACTGGGCTTTGTGTGTCTGCAATAATGTGATTTCCCCTTCTCTTCCCCTTGACAGTTGCCCTGAGTGATCAGACATTGGTTTGGGTCCTGTAGGCACGTCCCCCAAAACCTGCTGGTCCCTGGGGTTCCTGGCTGAGTGTTTGGAGTCTCCTTGGAGCAGATGGTGGCTGATGGCACAGGTAGGTTCCTCTCATCTACCTAACTCACTCTGCCTAAGAAGCAAAGGGATCTCCTTGGACCTGTGCTGGCTGGCCTGGCAGGCTCTCCATTGTAACTCTGTATGCTTGTGTTTTAATCTCTCATAATTTCCCTGGGTCCTGTGTGATGGACGCTTCTGCTGAGGGGGATTCCGCCTGTGGCTCCTCCCTGGAAAACTGCTACATTTCACAGGTACCACCTGGCTACAGAATTGTTTATTCCATAGCCAAATTTGTGAGACTTGATGGACTCACGGAATCCAGCCTCAGAGCTACTTGCTCTCTTCAAGGCTTCTCACTACCCAATTATACCACAAGCTAAGGGGCTGCTGGCCTCAAAGTTTGATTTCCAGACTGGTGGCTCATATGCCTATCTCTAATCTCATCCGATAGCCAACACCCAAGTCTGATAGACTTACTGAAGGTAACTAGCAGGCCGTCAATAGTGACTCCATTTCCTTAGGAAGAACTCCATTTTGTGCAAGGAATACTGGGAAAGGCCATCATTGTCAAAAAGCTGATCTAAGGGGGCAGGTGATGTTTACTCAAATTGACCCTTGGACCAGTGGTTTCAACAGTAAGATAACAGGAGAGTAGAAGGGATGAGTCTACAATAAGATAGCAGGAAAGGAATGAGTCAACAGTAAGATAACAGGAGAGGAGACCATCTCCTCTGCTCTCTGAGATAACAGAATAGAACCATAAAGTTAATTATCTAAAATAGTCTCCTGCAATAACTAACCCAAAGACTCACCATGAAGTGGGATTTGCCTTTAAAAACTCCTGTTTAGACATCCCTGGGGCTGCTCCCCTACCTTCCTGTAGTGAGGAAGCGTCCCCATGCATTAGTTATCAATTTGGGCTTTTTTTCTAAATATAATTCACAATTGGTCTTTTTTTCTAAATAAACTTCGTGAAAAGAAGCTGCCTGGATCGATGGTGTTCTGGTGGGGACCCAGAGATCCTATCATTACAATTATACCAGTAGGAGAAAACGTGTGAAATAATGGACCTGGGATTTGTTGGATGGTATAAGTAATGAAGATTCTGTTTAATGTATGTTACAACTTACTTTTTTTGGTCTTTTTGAGACAGGTTCTCCCTGTCGCTCCAGCTTTCCTGGAACTCACTCTGTAGAATAGGCTGGACTTGAACTCACAAAGTTCTGCCTGCCTGTGCCTCTCAAGTGCTAGGATTAAAGGCATGTGCCACCACGCTCAGCTACAAATTACTTTTATAAGCAAAGTGACCTCACCTCCCAGCAGCCAATCCCTAACCCCTACATCACACATTGTTCTCATCCATGGGGCAGGGTTAGATATGGATATGCAGGTGGGCAATCGAGCTAATGTCAGTAGCTACATGTGGCCTGCATTTGCCTACATCCCCCCCTTTTAATTTGATTTTGTCTGAGAAGCAGGTGAGCCCACAGGAGAGATTAGCATCACAAAAGAACCTGAGCTTTGAATAGCCAGCTGCTCAAACCTATTTTGGGTGGGGCAGGGCAGATCAGAGGTTTTTTTTTTTTTTTTTATTTTATAGGTTATGACTGATTAACCCCCAAATAGAAATCAACCATAACTTGAGCAATTTATTAAACATAAGCATTACACATAGGCAACATTCATGCAAAACAATTAGCAAGCATCCACGGCCAAATTTTGTACAACCCAGGGTCCCCATAGTCGAATTGGAGATGCTTGGGTGCACAATAATGTTGATTAAATAAGAGTCCAGTCCATATTGCTGTAATTGCATGATTTACCCCCATCTCCCCAGCCCGTACACTCTGACATGTCCCCTCTTCATGAGTGGTCCCTAGGCTTTGGGGAAAGTGGCAGGACATGGATAGAAGTAGTAAAGTCCATTTTTCTTTGAAGTAACACATCAGACTCTTGGGTCTGTCCAAGCTTTGCATCCAATGGGTTAGCAGCTCATCTAGGGGTCCTTCTTTAATTTTACTAAAAAAATAGCAAGATGTACAGGCACATAAACAAACATAAATTATCATGAGAAGTTACATTATGGGCACAGGCATAAATGTTTAGTTGACATCTCAATCTAGGAACTTCAGTTTTCATGTAAAGAGATGACAACATTTTATTGTGGCCTATAATGTCTCTTAGTTACTAGAGGGTGCAAGCTTATGGTATCAGTCCTGTGCTATCCCCCCAAGGAGTGGGCTAATGGCCATTTAACTTTTGGGCCACACACATATCAGGCCACCACTGACTGCACAAATCTCCAGGCAAGTAAGGTGTAGCTGGTGAGTCTTGCTTGACTCAAGACCAATTTTTTTCTTTAATGATCCATATGGTGTTCTCTGGCACCATGGTGACCAACTAACTGTGCATTTGCAGGGTTGAGGTCTCAACACATCCTTTCGTTTTTAAGCTAATACCATGTTTTCAACATCAGGGTCTTACCTCCTCTTTTTTGCATGTACCCCAACATTGCAGGCAAATAACCTTTGTTTTGGGGCCTTTTGGGCCTCCTGGCCAACAAATCCTTGTTAGAATAGTTCACTACTGGTAACAAGGCTCTCCTCCATTAATTTATTTTATTTAACCATAAAGCTTTTAAAGACTTAATGATCATGCCTGGCTTTGGTACTTTAAGTAACTGTACTTTTTATTTTTATTTTGGGGGGAAATAAAAAAATTATTTCCCCAGTACTTATGCTTATTTTTCAGTTTAAAAAAAAACAGCTAGACAGGCTCCATAAGAAATCATTACCATAATAGCTCACTCTTTTCACAGCTAGGAAGAGAGGCAGGTCCCTTCCCTGTGAAACTAATTGAAAACTGTGAACCACTTCATTACCATACCAGTTCACTTTTTTTTTCTTTTCTTTTTATTGGGAGGGGAAGCAGGAAGGTTTCTCATATCAAAGTTCAGCAGCACCTGAAAACAAATTTCATTAGAACACATTGTAAACAGTTGTTTTAATTAAAAATAGAACTCAGAGAGATGCTTGGCACCTGTGACTCAAGTCGACTTAGGTTTCGCTTCTCCTTGATGTTCATATGGGCCAATTTTTCTGTTGGAGTCTCCTGGTCCATCCTGTACAGGCAAAGGACGGACATTTCTTGCAGGTACCCCATATTGGCCATAGCTCTGTCTGTGGAAATACAAAAAGGAAACCTCTTCCCATTGTTAGCAGGGGATCCGGACCTTTTCATTGCACAGACATTAGATTGTGCCAGTTTAAAAAAAGGCACCTCAGCCGGGTGTGGTGGTGCACGCCTTTAATCCTAGCACTTGGGAGGCAGAGGCAGGCGGATCTTTGTGATTTCAAGGCCAGCCTGGTCTACAGAGTGAATTCCAGGACAGCTGGGGCTACAGGGAGACCCTGTCTTGAAAAGAAAAAAAAATAAAAAATAAAAAAATAAGGCACCTCATTGTACTCTGTCAGAAGGCTCCAGTGCTTGTGGACTGGAGTTATCAAATCCGGTTTCAAAAATGACATAAGTTTATGGTAAAGAGTGCTCTACACATAGCGTCATGAGGGGAAGATGTATATTGTTCTCTCTTTTGTTTCTGAAATTGTTCCCTTAAAAATTTTATGCATTCTCTCTACAATGCCTTGGCCCTGAGCGTTATAAGGCGTGGGTTCACTCCACCACATGTGGAGGTTGATGCACGAACCTTCTCCACTGGATTACAGGGGAAAAGGGAAAGTTGCAAGGCAGCCACCAGCAGCTGTCCTAAATCTTGGGGCCAAAGGCTGATAACATTTCCCAAGCCCACGTGTCTCACCTAACATCTACACAAGGCAATGTCCTATTGGCACCCCCAGATCCTCCAGTCTGCTGCTTGCTTAGCACTCTGCATCCTAACTCTAGGCTGCCACTTGTTTAGCACTCTACAGCCTAAATCCTGCCAGCACACGCTCACCACACACCCGTGATCATGCTGATGACACTCACTGCATCTCACAGGCTGGCATATGCTTGATTTTCCCCAGCCAAATTCCACTAGCAAACACCACTTAAGCCTGATGGACTAAAATACTCATGTGATAATAATGGCTGGAGGTTCCTGTCTGATGGTCAAAGAACCTGTTTATTTATTCATAACACTCTGCTTTTATACCCAAAGTGACATTATATCTCAGGGATTGCTTTCAGCCCCCCCCCCCCCTGAATCATGTGCTGTAAACATCACGAGTACATGTGAATGCCTTTAATCCCAAGGCGGTCTCATGGGTTTGGTAATGCAGGCAAATCCTGCCTATTGCCAGGTTTTGGTGTAAACAAACAAGCACCACGTAATTTAACACAATGTAGGCACAGCTGGCATCTTTTTTAACCTATATATCCCCCTTTTAAATTATTTTGTGAGAGGCAAGTGAGCCTATGTGAGGAGTTAGCATCTCAAAGGAACCTAGGTTTTGAACAGCCAGCAGCTCAAACCTGTTTTCTAAGCATAAGGACAGAAAGAAAGGCAGACCTAAGTGTTTTTAATTTGTAGGCTAAGAGCAATTAATTTCAAGCAATCCTAACTTGAACCAAATTGAACATAGGCAGTGTATATAAGCAATCTTTACACAAATCTAAATAGTAGTTATTCATGTCTAAGATCTGTACAACCCGGAGTCCACAGAGTCCAAGCATGTTGATCAAATAAAGGTCCAGTCCATTTTTGAGATCTCAGGAATTACCCCCATCTCCTAAGCCCTTACACTCTACCTTGCCCCTCTTCTGTATCTGATCCTTGGGCCTATGAGGTTGAGGGGCAGAAATGGGTGAGAAATAAAGCAGTCTATTTTTCTTTGAGGTGTCACTGAAAATACTTCTATATGAATGTATAATAGTTATTTTAAACATATTACTATAAATCTTATAAAGTGGGTTTATAACGATTATTTTTTTCTTGGAGATCTTCTTTCCAGGCCTGGCAAGAAACCCTGCCTTGAAGATGTTTTACCTAGTCATTAAATGTTCTACAATACTCATTCAACTATACTTTTAAATTGTATTATAAATAAAATAAGATTATTTTAAAAACATTTGATATTCCCAAAGATTATACTCTGTTTCCTTTGACACTTTGAGGAACTGCTTAATTTTTGTCTTAAGTGCTGAAGGAGTGCAACCAGTTTATGGCAATACAAATCCATTGGAATGTTTAATAATACCTCTGGTTAATTTTTGCAAAGCCAATTAAACCATAATTTTGTTGAAATTGAATCATATATTTGGTTGATTAATTATAAATATGTGTCTTGAGAAGAAAGGCCCCATTTTCAACTCAGAGTCAGATGATACTGGTTTTATAATAGTATTATCATACATCAATAATTTGTAAGAGTTGTTAACATTAGAACATAAATACACATACACATTTGCATATGTGGTTGCACACATACATACATACATGCATTCATACATAATAAAGAAAATATTGTTAAGTTGACCTGTGAGAGAGGAAAGAAGTTACATTATTGGTTAATATTTAGTGAAGAACACACAACATTATTTTACAATTTTGTAGCAGAGATATATATCCAACATGAATATGTGTTTTGGTAACACACAAACCTCTGAAGTTCATTTGCTAAGCTCCTGGACCATCTTTTGACCAGTTGGCAGTCCCTATCTGGCCCTAAATTTTCCTTACACTGAACCCTAGTCTGGTTTTATTTCTACTTTATGTCCTTATTTATCTTTTTTTTCCTTATAGGCCAAGGTTCAGAGAGAGCCCAAAGACCAGAAGTGATTCCATTTATTTGTGGTTCTGGGCCAAATTGTTTTAAGAAAGACAAGAATTTACTTACAAAGTTTTTGGTTAAATTATACCAAATTTTTACCTTAACATATTGTAAAAGATGATTTTGGTTAGTTAGACAACATGGCTAATATGACATTTTAAATTTGGCTTCTAATTTTGTAGATTTGTGGTGTTGTTTCTGCAGATTGTGAAAAATATTTTGCTGTCACCAGTTCTGGGACAGGGAATGGCAACTGGTTATTCCAATGGTTCTGTAGTCCCAGGCAAAAAGGCAGGAGTCATTGCTTCAGTAACTCAAGCAATGCACCAGGGTGTACACTTTCCAGGCAATGGGTGCCTCCCCAAGAAAAGTGCCAAACACCTATCCTCCACCAGGGTTCCCAAGGGAGAGTCCAGGCATGGTGAGCCACAGAGCATTCTCTTGGTGGGAGGACCTCTGCTGCTTCAATGCACCAAGGTTGCAGAGTACTCCCCAAGACCCCACTCTGCACCCAGCACCAGGGAGGGCCACAGACCCCAAAGGCATCGCACCCTGCCAAAGGGTGGGTGTACTGGATGCAATATTAATGCTGGCTGATGACATGATGGAGCCCATGTCCCACCCCTTCCTATGATCCCGGAACCCAAAGAAACAAGCAGGCAGGAAGCAGGGCAGAACATTATATCCCAGAGTAACTGTACCATTTTGTAAGGGTCTAAACTCACCCAAGTTGTTGAAAATCACCCTACAGTTGGGTGCCACTTGTAGGTTCATTCCATTACACGTGGAGGTTGACACACGAACCTCGTCTACTGGATTACAGGGAAAAAGGAAAAGACGCAAGGAAGGTGCCAGCAGCTGTCCTAAATCTTGGGGCCAAAGGCTGATAACCTTTCCCAAGCCCACATTTCTCACCTAACATCTACACCAGGCAATGCCCTATGGGCACCCCCAGATCCTCCATGCTGCTGCTTGCTTAGCACTCTACAGTCTAACTCCAGGCTGCCACTTGCTTAGTACTCTACAGTCTAAATCCCGCTGGCACACACTCACTACACACCAGTGATAGTGCTGATGACACTCACTGGATTTCCCAGGCTGTCATCTGTTTGATTTTCCCTAGCCAAATCCCGCAAGCAAAGACCACACAAACCTGATGGGGTAAATTACACACGTGATAAAAATGGCAGGAGGTTCCTGTCTGGTGGAAAAAAAAAACCTGTTTATTTATTCGCATCATTCTGTTTTGATACCCAGAGTGACATCATATCTCAGGGCTTGCTTTCAGACCCCTTCCCTCATGTTCTGTAAACATCATGAGTACATATGAGTGCCTTTAATCCAAAGGCGGTCTCACGGGTTTGGAAATGCAGGCAAATCCTGCCTAGGACCAGGTTTTGGTGTAAACAGACAAGCAGGTAATTTAGCACAATGTAGCCACAGGTGGTTTCTTTTTTACCTACAATAAGGAATGCCAGTTATGTGAGAAATATTCCAAAAAGCGTAGACGCATTTGAACTTGGCACTGGTATGTGCCGCGACATTGCCAATATTCAATTGATGTGGAATGCCCATAATTAATATGCAGTAGAGCAGGTGTTGACAAACTTTGGCTGCAGACTCTCCTGTCATATGGGGTGGTGATCACATAATGAGAATAAGTATCCACAGTAACATGTAAGTACTCGGGTTCAGGTGCCAGATGTTGGATGCTTCTGCTGAGGGGGACTGTCCCCTGTGGCTCCTCCCAGGAAAGCTGCTACCTTTCTCAGGTACCACCTGGCTACAGAATTGCTTATTCTGCAGTCCAAGTGTAAAGACATTGTGAAGTTGAGAACAGCTAAAGGATGAACTAGTTTCAATAAAAGTTACTGTTATTTATCTCATGCTATGTAATGTCTATATTAAAAGTCAAGGATTTTGGTAATCTACTCTCTGATAAATAAATTGCCATGTAAGTTAAGAGTATTAAATTAAAATAGGGTCCCTGGTCCTTAAGGATATAAGTTAACTTTAAGAAATGATTACTTCTTCTCAAGGGTGAAATTTATTTATGTATATAGATATTTTTATATATAAAACATTTGACCACAAAGTAGGGGCATCTTTGGAGTGAACAGGCAGGTTTTTTTGCCAAATCTATGTAAAACACATCTAAACATTTGGAGAAATTTGGTGATTTAGAACTAGCTCCAAAGCTTGCACGGACATCTCAAAGTTTATACTTTATAATAGCATATTTTAAAAAAACTTCCATCTACATATATGGGAATAAATATTAAATACTTAGTAAATTTTAATAACTAAGGATAAATCTGTTGATAAATGTTATTAATTCTCATAGTATTAACTAAAACTTCCTGTATAAACTTATAACGGCTGGCTATTTTCAGAATAGAAAATAGTAGTATGCTTAAGCTAATTATAAACAGAGTTGTTGTTAATTTTCAATGCACTCCTTGTGCTTGTACTGGATTCCCACTCGTAGCTTTGGCATTAAATGAACACAGATGTTCTCCATGTTTCTCTGCATTATGCAAGTGTTACCTGTGACATTTCTTTTGCCCATAGCAAGAAAATTTAGCTCAAGAGAAGCTGGGTTTTACCTCCTTGAACCAGTGGTATGCAGTCCAGAAGGACACAGTTTGGATAGGCTTGGTAAACATTTTCAGCTTGGTTCCTGTCTATAGGTATGTGATACAACTCCTGCTTTTTGGAAAACTACAAATCAGGATATGGGGGTCTGGAAAATGAAGGAGACTGCTCCATTTGTGGTAAATGGTCTTCATTTAAGATAGACGAAACCAGAAGGGGGTGGCCTATACATCCTCCCCACATGAGCAATCATTACTATAAACTTTCTGTCAATTTTAAAACATGATATCTCCAGTCCAAAAGCATTGGAGCCCTCTAATAGGGCATAATAAAGTGCCATTGGTACTTTGGTGAGATCCAATGTCCAGACAATGGATGGACCCAGACCCCCTACTGATAATGGGAAGAGGGTAAGAGACTTTGCTTGTGTGTTCCCACAGATTGGAAACATGATCAACCTGGGTGCCAGCAAGAAGCATCTGTCCTTGGACTGCAAAAGACAAGACTAGGAACCACCTCAGAGAAATTGGCCTGAATGAGCATCTAGGGGAGATTGAAGAAATCCAGGAAAATGCCACTTTACCAGGGGCTAACACACAGGGTGACATGGAGGGGATCTCAAGGTGCTAGAGTCATAGGCTCAGAGCCTGAGACCTCTGGGAATGGCACTGGCCATGGGCCAGTTGCTGGTGGCCTTGCTGTGTGCCACTCTGACTACCAATAATGTGGCAGTCCAGGTATCACAGATAGCCTGGCCATATGTGCCAAACCCACTTTTTCTGGTGGCATCTCTCTGAGCCCTAGCTTATAAATTAAAACAACAGCTCACAATCTGTCCTAATGGAAGCTGTTTCCAGGTTTTACTAACTCTGATGTAAGTGAACTTTTACCTCTCCTACCAGTTGTGAGAAGAGCATTACCAATTATTATGGTAATGACTCCTTATGGGGCTTGCTTGGTGGCTTCCTTTGTATAAAGGAGTAAATTCATTAAAGGGGACACCAAGGCCAAGTATAAGTATAAAATCCTTGAGAGCTTATGGTTAACTAAGATATATTGGTAGATAAAGACTTCACTCCCAGGGATGGACTACCCTACCAGGAGCTGTTGTCCAGGGAGGCTCTAGAGGCCGCCAAAACAAAGGCCATTTGCATATAATTTTGGGTACACACAAGAAGTGGATGGTAAGACCCTATTCCCTATTGCTGAAGGTATGGCATGATGCGAGCATGAGAAATAACAATTATGTTGAGATCTTGCACTGCAACTAGATGGCTGACTTTCATGGTGCCAGGGAGCACTGTGCAGAATGCAGAAAAAAAAATGGTCCCTGAAGTTCTACTACAGACCTCATGTCCTGCACTTTTACATGCCAAAGAAGATGTAGTGCAATAGTGACAGCTTTGTAAATGTGCACCTAGGAAATTTCCAGTTGGATCTATGGTTTGCTCCCAGGGAGGGGTGGGACACACCACTGATACTGCAAGTTTGGCGCCCCCTAATGTCAGAAGACTTTGTAGTCCACACTAGAAAGCTATTGCCATCCTTTTGTTAAAGATCTATGGTGCCCATATAAGATACCATTCAAACATTCACATTTGTGCGCATAGTATACTTGCTGTAATGGTTAATGTTTTTTAATTGTCTGTGTTTTATCAGTAGAAATAAAAGAAGACCTGAAATGAGCCACCAGTCCTTTGAAAACAGAACTTGGGCAGACCCAAGAGTTTGATGTGTCACCTCAGAGGAAAAATGGATCTCTCTCTCTCTCTCTCTCTCTCTCTCTCTCTCTCTCCTCCAAGGCCTAAAGACTCTCATGGAAGAGGTAGTAAGAGCCAAATAAGGGGTGTGAGATCTCAGCAAAAAACTGAACTTTTATTTGATCAGCATGTTTATATATACAAACCTCTCCAACTAGAATTGGGGACCTTGGGTTGTTCAAGAATTGGGCACAGATGCTTTCTAATTGGCTTCGCATGGGCATTGCTTATGTTTATTGTGTTTGTTTACTAACTGGTTTACCCTGTATTTTGTTTTCATATGGCCGTTGATCATTGGAGTAGCTAATTGCTTTTACAAATTATTCATAGCCATTCAGGCCAGAGAAAGAAAATTGACCACCACTTCTATCATACTCTCTGAGCTTGTGGAGGCATGAACAGAAGGGGGAGATGTGGGACAGCAGTCGTGGATTCAGGTGTACATTGCACATATGCAGCCTAACATGCACTTGGTGCCATAATCTGACTTGTTTGTCTGCATGTCCCTTTCTGGGTCCTTCCCATGAGATGGGATAGCACATGATGATGTGGAGGTCTGGGATTGGCCATAAGTTTCACAGCCATTTGTTTAGGCACAGGGCCATCAGCCCCACTCATGCCATCTTCAGCCGGTCCAATCGCAGGGTCAATAGCCCCACACTTTATCAATTATCAGGTGGCTGAAATTACATGCACTCTTGTTTGGGTCTTCTTTCACATTTCATTGATCTATGAATCTGTTTTTATGCCAGTACCATACTGATTTTATAAATATGGCTCTGAAATATAACCTGAGATCTGGTATGGTGATGACCCCTGCATTGTCCTTTCTGCTCAAAATTGTTTTGGCTATCTTGGGTATTTTGTGTTTCCATATGAATCTTTGGATGACTTTTTCTAGCTCTGTGAATAATTTTGTGGGTATTTTTGTTGGGATTGCATTGAATCTATAGATTGTTTTTAGTAAGATGATCATTTTCACAATACTAATTCTATCAATCTATGACCATGGTAAATTTTTCCACCTCCTAATGTCTTCTTTTATTGCTTTCTTGAAATTTTGAAATTTTCATTGTAGATATCTTTAATGTTTTGGTTTAGGGTTATTACTAAGTACTCCTTGTTTGCTTTTTCTGGTTGCTTGTTATTGGTATATAGAAAGGCTACTGATTTTTGTACATTGATTTTGTAACTTGCCACATTGCTGAAATTATTAATCATTTCTAGGAGTTTAATGGTGGAATTTTATGGATGTGTTCTGTATAATACCATACCATCTGTGAATAGAGCTAATTTGACCTCTTCTTTTCCAAATTGGTATTCCTTTAATTCCTTCTTTTGTCTTTTTGCTCTTTTTCTGGGTTTCAAGCATTATATTGAAAAAGAGTGGAGATAGAGGAAAGCCCTGTCTGGTACCTGATTTTAATGTGAATGCTTCCAGTTTTTCCTCCATTTAGAATGATGTTGCCTGTGGGTTTATTGCATATAGCTTTAATAATATTGAGATATGTCCCTGCCAGAACTATTCCTTCTAGGACTTTTAACATGAATGCATGTTGGGTTTTGTGAAAGGCTTTTTCTGTATCTATGGACATAACCAAGTGATTTTTGTCTTCAAGTCCATTTATATGTTTTTTAAATTTTATTTTTTAATTTATTGTTTTATATATATATTTGTACAAGAATATGTTACAAATTAAATATAGACCCGTGTCCTCCTCCCAACCCCCCCACCCCACCAGATTCACCGTTTCAGTCAGTTCTTTGATGCAGTCTGTTCTGCTGTTGGTGCTGTTGTTGTTCTTTCCAATATGCATCACTCCAAACAAGAAATATTTACAACTAGGTAATTGGTGCTAGCATCCACAGATGAGGGATAGCATCGTTGTTTGTTTTTCTGGGACTGTGTTACTTCACTTAAAATAATATCTTCTAGTTCCATCTATTTACCTGCAAAGTTCATGATGCTGTCTTTTTTTACTACTGCATAGAACTCCATTGTGTAGATGTACCACATTTTCTCTATCTACTCTTTAGTTGAGGAGCATTTGGCCTGGTTCCAGCTTTTTGCTATTGTGAACAGAGCTGCAATAAATGTAGCTGTGTATGTATCTCTGCAGTAAGATGAGTCTTGTGGTTATATATTCAGGAGTAGTATGACTCGGTCAGATGGTAAGCTCATTTTGAGTTTTACAAGGGTTCTCCACACTGCTTTCCATAGTGGCTGTACAAGTTTACATTCCCACCAGCAATGGATGAGTGTTCCCCTTTCCCCACAACCTCTCCAGTACTTGGTATCATTTGTTTTCTTGATCCTAGCCAGTCTTATTGGAGTGAGATGATATCTTAAAGTGGGTTTAATTTGCATTTCCCTAATTATTAGTGATGTTGAACACTTTTTTTCCATATGTGTATGAGCGTACTGTCTGCATGTAGGTTTGTGCACCCATGTCCTGCAATGCCTCAGAGGTCAGAAGAGGGTGTCAGATTCCCCTGGAACTGAAGTTAAAGATGGTTTTCAGCCGCCGTGTGGGTGCTGGGAATCGAACATGGGTCCTCTGCAAGAGCAGTTGGTGCTCTTAACCACTAGGCCATCTCTCCAGCCCCAATGTTGAACACTTTCTAAGATGTTTCTCAGCCATCTCTAATTCCTCACTTGTGAAGTCTCTGTTCAGCTCTTTGTTCCATCTTTTGAGTGATTCATTTGTTTTCTTTCTTCTTTGTTTTTTGAGTAGTTTATATACTCTGGAAATCAATGCTTTGTCAGAAGTATCTGCAGTGAAGGTTTCCTCCCACTCTGTGGGTTTTCTCTTCACTTCCTTTATTGTTTCTCCCAAATTTCTTCTAAAGCCAACATCACTCTAACACGCAAATGAGGCAAAGACACAACCAAAAAGGAGGACTATAGACCCATCTCATTAATGAACACAGATGCAAAAATTCTAAACAAAATACTTGCAAATTGCATACAGACCCACATCAAAAAGGTCATATTCTCTTGTGTTTTTTTTTTTTTTCATATTATTTGTGTTTTTTTGCAGTGCTGTTTGGGCATCTGGATATTCTTTGTTGGTTATCTATTCAGTAAGTACTTTTCTTTACCTTTTGTTTAATTGAATTTTGGTTAGTTTATATGGTTAATGTAGCTTGGTTATTTTTTGTTCAGAGTCTTAGGTGGGCAGGTCTGTCCAGCAGATCCAGAGTAAAGGGAGATGGAGTTTGGACAAGGGGGATGCTTAGCAATCTGTGCTATGGTGTTTAGCAAGTCTGAGTTGGGGAGGTAGACCAGAGGTCTAAGGTGGAAGAGTTTGTGCCTCCCTGTGTTCGAGGCTGGCAGGATCAGGGTGGGGAAGTATGAGAGGGACTGAATAGAGAGGTGGGAAAACAGGATCTGACTTTCCAGGGTCCTAGGTAGGGTGAGACTGTCTGGCAGCTCAGGTGCCAAGGGAGGCGGGGCTTGAGGTCCCCTGAAGTAGGACTCAGCCACCTCTGCTCAGGTGGTTAGCTAGTCGGCATTAGGGATTTAGTCCAGAGATGGAGTTGGTATCTGCTAGAATCTGCAGCTGGGTGAGGACAGTGTGATGGTGGACAAGAGGAACTGAATAGAGAGCTGGATGGTCTTTTGATGTGTGGTGTATGCAGTTTGTGAGTATTTTGTTCAGTATCTTTGCACCTATGTTCATTAATGATATGGACCTATAGTTTTCTTTTTTGTAATATCTTTATCTGGTTTTAGTATTAGAGTGGTACAACTGGCTTCATACTAAGATTTGGGGTGTTACTCCTCTGTTTCTATCTTTTTGAATAATTTAAGCAGTATTGGTTGTAGATCTTTGTATGTCAGGTAGAATTCTGCTGTGAGTCCATCTGGGCCTGGGCTTTTTTGAGTTGGGAGGTTTTGTATTACTGTTTCAATTTCTTTATTTGTTATGGGTCTGTTTAAGCTGTTGATCTTTTCTCTGTGTAACTTTGGTGGTGTCCATGATTTAGAAATTCATCTATTTCTCTTAGATATTTGAATTTAATAGAGTATAGATTTTTTTTTTTGGTCTTTCTGAGACAGGGTCTCCTGTAGCCCCAGCTGTCCTGAAACTCACTATGTAGACCAGGCTGGCCTTGAACTCACAAAGATCCACTGCCTCTGCATCCCAAGTGCTAGGATTAAAGGTGTGTGCCACCACGCCCGGCTAGAATATAGATTTTTAAAATATTCTCTTAGAATGTTCTGGATTTGTTTCATCTGTTGTGATGTTTCCCCTTTCATCTATGGTTTGGTTTATTTGGATTTGATCTTTCTTTCTTTTACTTAACTGAGCTAAGGGTCTATCCTATTTAACCTTTCAAAAAAACAGATCTTAGATTCATTGATTTTGTGTGTGTGTGTGTGTATTTGTTTCTATTTCATTAATTTCTGCTTGATTTTTGTTTTTATTTCTTATCTACTAGGTTTGGATTTGGTTTGTTTTTGCCTTTCTGAAGCCCTGCACTGTACTATTAAGTCATTTACATGTGCTCTTTCTGATTTTTTCTTTTTTCAATTTTTTATTGTTATTAAACTTTTTCCATAAGTCATACATCATTTCTCAATCAAATCTAGAGTTTCTTCCCTTTTTATGCCCCCCACCCCATCCGAGTCCCTGCATTCTGCCATACATTTCCTGCATCTTTTTCTGAGTCTTTTTAGAGTTTTTTTTTCAGTTCTCTTGTTGTTGTTCTCCCCAACTTATATTACTACACTGTATATATACATAAAAGCTATAAATTTCTTTCTTGGGGCTGCTTTTAAGGTGTCCCACAAGTTTTGTTGGGTTACAGTCTCATTTTAATTTAGTTTCAGGAATACTTTTATTTTTCTTCATTTCTTTGATCCACTGATTATTTAGGAGTGTGTTGTTTAATCGGCAGTTCATGGAGTTGGCAAAGCTTCTTTTGTTGTTGACTATACACTTTATTGCACTGTGGTCTGATAGAATGCATGGAATAATTTCAATTTTTAAATTTGTTCAGATCTGTTTGTGTCCCAGAATGTGGTGAATTTTAGAAAAAAAAATTTGCCTGGTCTGATGAGTAGAAAGTATATTTTTGGTGCCTGGGTGGAATATTCTGTAGATGTCTGTTAGGTCCATTTCATGTAAGCTGTCAGTTAATTCAGATGTCTCTCTGTTTAATCTTTGTCCAGTTGACCTGTCTGTTGATGATAGTGGAGTATTAAAGACACCTACTATTCCTGAGTTGTGGCTTAATCTGTGTTTTATAGTCCTAGAGTACTGGTTTTATGAAATTGGCTTGCTCCAGAGTTTGATGCATGTATATATTCATGATCGTAATTCTTCTTGATCAATTGTTCCTTTGATTAGAATGAAGTGACCCTCTTTATCTCTTCTGATTATTTTTAATTTGAAGCATATTTTGTCAGATGTTAGAATTGCAATACCTGCTTGCTCCTTAGAGCTATTTCCTTGGAATATTTTTTCTATCTTTCTACCCTAAGGTAATGTCTATCCTTGAAAGAGAGATGAGTTTCTTGAAGACAACAAAAAGATGGGTTTTCTTTCATAATCCATCAGATCTTTCTTTATCCACTAGCCTGTGTGTTTTGACAAGTGATTTCAGACCATTGATATTTATTGTTATTAGTAAAAGATGTGTGTATTGGATGCTGTTATTTTAATTTATTTGTGTTATTTAATTACTTTCTGGCCCTATTTTCTGCTTCTGTTATTATACCTTTGTGTTCTTTCTGTAGCCTCTTGGGGATACCCATTCCTTTCTTTGGTCCTTTGTATTGCTTTAAGTATTCTCTGTAAGGCTGGTTTGGTGGAAATGAATTATTCACCCTATTCATGTCATGGCACTTTTTCCATTTCTTTTTAACTATTTAGATAGTTACACTGGATAAAATATTTGAGGTTGGTATTCATGGTCATTTATAACTGGAAATACTTTGGTACAGCCTCTTCTGGATTTCACAATTTTCATTGAAAAATCAGCTGTCATTCTGATCAGTTTTCCTTTATGTGTAACTCGTTTTTCTCTAGCAGCCTTCAGTACCCTTTCTTTGTTCTGTACAGTTACTGTTTTTACTATCATATGCCATAGGGAGTTTCTGTATTGGTCCTGTCTAATTGGTGTTCTATATGGTCCTTGAATCTCTATAGGTAAGTCTTTCCTTAATTGGGGGACATTTTCTTCTATAACCATGTTGAAGATCTGTCCAATGCCATTGGTCTGAGATTCTTTTCCTTCCTGTACGCATATAATTCATAGATTTGGACTTTTTATGTTGTCCCACATTTCCCGAGTATTCCATTCCTGTGATTTTTTAAAATTTTACATAGTCTTTAAGGACTCCAGATCTTCAACTTTGTCCTCTTGATATTCTGTTTTCTGTTTCATTTATTCTGTTCATGAGGCTTTCTGCCATTGTTTCCAATTGGCTTATTGAGTTTTTCAATCCCATGTTAATTCCCATTTGGGTTTTCTTCAATACTTCTCTCCTTTTGTGAATTCACATTTGAAGTCATGAGTTGGTTTTTTTTTTGATTTGTTTTGTTTTGATTTCATGAAGCTGCTTTTTTTGTATATTCTTGTGCTTCCATCACAAGTTCATGCCTTTCCTCTTTGAGTTATTTGAGATTTTTGTCTGTGTTTCTTTAAGTTCTTTGAACATTTTTATGGTTGTTCTTTTAAATCGTGCATCTTGAGCTTCCTAATGTTAGTTCTCATTATTGCTCATTTCTGTAGGATTAATGGGTTTTATTGGAGGACATGTTCGCTTGGATTTTCATATTATTTGGGGGCGCACTACTGTTTGGGCATATGGGTGTTATTGTTGGTTATAGATCCAGTAGGAACTTCTACTCTGCTTTTAAATTTTTAATTTTGGCTCTGATTATGCTGTTTGTGTAGTTTGGTTGCTTTTTGCTCAATTGGAAACTAAATGGTGTATGTTTCATGTTCTCGAAGGGTAGTATTGTGGGACATTGTGGTAGTAGGCTGATTAGGATAGTAGGAGAGATGGTCTGTTTCAGACAGATAAGGAGCTAGGGAATTGGCTAGACTGTGATAGGAAGCTAGTCCAGAGATCTGAGGCAGAGGATTTGTAGGCTGCCTAGGGCTAAGGTTGACAGGGGACAGGGTGGAGGTAGATGAGAAGAATGGAATAGAGAATCAGAAGCAGTGGGCAGGACAGGGTGGTCTGGCTGGTCAGGAGCCAGGGGAGATAGGACATGGGGCTAGCACCACAGAAGGAACTTGCAGCCTATGCTAGTGTTTAGCTAGTCTGGGTTAGGAGGCTAGTCCAGAGATCTGACATAGAGGAATTATAGCCCTCCTGGGTCCAAGGCTGGCAAGGGACAGGGTAAGGATGAGTGAGAGGAATGCAATAGAGATGCATATGCAGTGGGCAGGATCTGACTTGCAAATTTATTTTTTGCAGTTCTTTTTTAAATTTTTTTTATTTTTCTCTACATGTATGAATGTACTATCTGCATGCAGTTCTGTGCACCCATGTCGTGCAATGCCGCGGAGGTCAGAAGAGGGTGTCAGATTCCCCTGGAACTGGAGTTCTCCTGGAATTGGAGTTTCAGACGGTTCTCATCTGCCATGTGGGTGCTGGGAATCAACCCGTTCCTCTGCAAGAGCCCCCCGCCGGGATCGGGCCTCTTAAAAAACCCGCTAGGAGACATCGGTCTCAAGTCTCTGCGGTCTCTATAGAGTCTAAATATTAAGGTTCTGTCTGATGTATAGGAAGCAAACATTTTCCCGCTTTCTTAGAATTTCAAACAGGTGCAATGCACTTGATCATATCTGCCCTTCCCTCTCACTTCAACTCCTCACATGCCTCCCCACGTCCACTATCAAATTCATGTCTGCTTATATATAGGCGAAACCTACTGAGTCCAATTAGTGTTGCCCATATGCACTTGGGTGTGGGGCTGTGGGTATCCCTGTGTCCGTGAGCTGGTCACCGGCCTCTCAGCGAGCATAAGGTCCTTTTGCATGTGCTGAGCCACAGGTGGAGGGAGGGAGAGGGAAAGGACTCTTAGTGGTAGATAAACCCAGCAGGTCAAAGAAAGACCTGGGAGATAGGCTTCAAAGGGCCAAATAAGTCATTTACTGCAAGAGGTTAGGGTCTTATAAAGTAGCTTTATTGGGCTCCTAGCAAGGATGGGGGTGAGACAGCAGAGGAAGTTTACATGCACTTTTTTTTAAATAAAATTCTTTTATCAAATCTAGACCCATGCCCCCCCTTCCCCCCACCCTTACGTGCACTTTTTAAAACACCATTTCTTTATGCTATCTAGGAGAGTTGCCATTTGGACCAAGGTGTGCTTTTAGCTTTTAGAAGTGACAAGTTCAGGAATGTTACACCCTATCTCAAAATTCCCTGGGGGATGGGCTATAGGCATCTGATCATCCACCAGGTGAGTGAGGGTGGGCTTCAGGTCCCTGGCCTTTCCAGGTTGTCAGGGAAAAGGCAGCTTGCTTACTGCTCAGCCAATATAGAATATCAGGCCCCACACTTGGGTGTATGGCTGACCACTTGGACGTGGGCAATTTGTCAAAGGGCTTACCCTGACTTTTCTTTCCCTGAGCACCTCTCAACTGCATGTAGCTCCTCATCTAGGGATGGGGCCTTGTGAGCCTTTCCAGCAACCATATGCAGGTTTTACTCAGGAAGTAATAGCTATTGAGAATTCTTAGGTACAACATCCTTGTCATGTCCAGAAGTCAATATTTTGCAGCAGCCTTCCTAAGTTCTTAAAATCTTTCTGACCCCTCTTCTGAGATGTCACTCTGCACCCAAAGTGGCCAGATGGCAAACTCCAATGGTTTGGAAACTGCACTGGAAACGGCCAGATGCCAGGATCCAGATGATCTGAGAACCTTCGAGAGTGACCTGTCACTCATTCTGTGCAGAATCCAATGGTATGGGTACATACGAGGGCAACCTGTCACTCACTCTGTGCTGTAATCAGCCAGATGCCAGACTCTAATGTCTGGGAAACCAACAAGGCTACCTGCCACTCACTCTGCTCTGCAAATGGCCAGGCGGCAGGCTCCAAATGCTCTGGGAACCCAATAAGTTGACTTGTCATTCACTCCAACTCGGAGGCAGCCAGATGGCAGGCTCCAATGTCTGGGAAAACACAAGAGTGAAGTGTCATTCCCTCTGTGCTTGAAGCAGAAAGATTGCAAGCTCCAGATGCTCTGGGAACAAGTTAGGGTGACCAGTCATTCACTCTGTGCTTGAAGCAGCCAAATGGCAAGCTCCAGATGGTCTGAGGACCTGTGAGGTCCAGCTGTACCTCACTCTGTGACAGAAGCATCCAGGTGGCAGACTCAGATGGTGTGGAAACTCTGTAGTGGAAATGGTCAGATAGCAGGCTCCAGATGTTCTGGGAACCCACCAAGGCTACCTGTCACTCACTCTGCACCACAAATGGCCAGAGGGCAGGCTCCAGATGGTCTGGGATCCCGCCAGGGCAAATGGTCACTGACGCTGGGTCAGAAGCCTCCAGAAGGCAGGCTCCAGATGGTCTGGAAACTCTGCATGGGAAAAGGTCAGATGGCAGGCTCCAGATGTTCTGGGAAACCAACAGGGCAAATTGTCACTCACTCTGTGCCAGAAGCAGCCCGACATCAGACTCAGATGGTCTGGAAACTCTACATCAGAAGCCATCAGACGGCAAGCTCCACATGTTCTCACCCATTGCCAGAAATGGCCAGATGGCAGGCTCTAGATGGTCAAGGAACTGGCCAAGGTGACTTGTCACACACTCTGTGCAGGAAACTGCCAGAAGGCAGGCTCTAGATATTCTGGGAACTCACCATCGTGGCCTGTCACTCACTCCATGCCCAAAGCAGACACATGGCAGGGTCTGGTGTTCTGAAAACCCAATGAGGTGACCTGTCACTCACTCTGCACCAAAAATGGACAGATGACAGGCTCCTGATGGTCTGGGAACATAGGAGAGCAACCTGTCACTCTGCACCAGAAGTGGCCACATGGCAGACTCTGATGGTCTGGGAAACTGCCAAGGCTTACCTGTCCCTCACTCTGTTCCAGAAGTGGCCAGATGGCAGACTCAGATGGTCTAGGAATTCTACATGGGAATAGGTCAGATGGCAGGCTCCAGATTTTCTGGGAACATGTCAAGGCTACCTGTCACTGACTCTACTATGCAAATGGCCAGATAGATGGTAGGCTCCAGATGGTCTGGGAACCCAAGAGGGAGACCTATCACTCACTCAGTGCCATAAGCAGCCAGATGGCAGACTCAGATGGTCTGGAAACTGCATAGGGAAAGGTCAGATGGCAGGCTCCAGATTTTCTGGGATTCCACCAGGGTGAATTGTCACTCACTCTGCCCTGGAAGTGGCCAGGTGGCAGACTCTGATGGTCTGGGAACCCACCAGGGTGACTTGTCACTCACTCTGCCATGGAAGCTGCCAGATGTCAGGCTCCAGATCGTCTGGGAATCTGTGAGAGTGACCTGTCTGTCACTCACTCTGCTCAGGAAGTGGCCATATCACAGACTCCAATGGTCTGGGAACCTATGAGGGAAACCTGTCACTCACTCAGCATTGTAAGCAGCCAGATGGTAGGCACCAGATGATCTGGGAATCCAACAAGGCTACCCATCACTCATTCTGCTCCACGAGTGGCCAGATGGTAGGATCCAGATGGTGTGAGAACACACAAGGACTACTTGCCACTCACTCTGAGCTGGAAGTGGCCAGACAGCAGGCTCCAGATTGTGTGGGATCCCCCAGGGTGAACTGTTACTCACTCTGCACTGGAAGTGTCCAGATGGCAGACACTAATGGTCTGGATATTCTGCACTGGAAAAGACCACATGGCAGGCTCCAGATGTTTTGGGAACATGCCAGGGTGAACTGTCACTCTGTGCTGGAAGCGGTCAGGTGGCAGGCTCAAGTTGGTCTGGAAACCTGCCAGGGCAAACTGTAACTCACTCTGGGCCAGAAATGGCCACATGACAGGCTCCTGATGGTCTGGGAACCCAGGAGGGTGACCTATCACTCACTCTGCACCACAAGTGGCCACATGGCAGACTCTGACGTTCTGGGAACCTGCCAAGGCAACCTGTCACTCACTCAGTGCCAGAAGCGGTCAGATAGCAGACTCAGATGATCTGGAAACTCTGCATGCTAAAGGTCAGATGGCAGGCTCCAGATGTTGTGGGAACATCCCAAGGCTACATGTCACTCACTTTACTCTGCAAGTGGCCAGATGGCAGGATCACGATGGTCTGGGAACCTGTATGGGCGACCTGTCACTCAATCTGCACCAGAAGCAGACAGATGTCAGACTCCAATTGTCTGGGAACCTGCCATTCACTATGTGCCAGAAGTGGCCACATGGCAGACTCTGATGGTGTGGGATCCCAGAGGTCTACCTGTCATTCACTCTGCGCCAGAAGTGGCCACATGGTAGATTCTGATGATCTGGGAACCTGCCAAAGTGATCTTTCACTCACTCAGTACCAGAAGCGGCAGGATGACAGACTCAGATGATCTGGAAACTCTGCATGGGAAAAGATGAGATGGCAGGCTCCAGTTAGTCTGGGAACCCAAGGGGGAGACCTGTTACTCACTCTGTGTCAGAAGCAGCCAAATGGCAGACTCTGATGATCTGGGAACCCATCAAGTTGACTTGTCATTCACTTCATCTGGGAAGCAGCCAGATGGGAGACTCTGATGTCTGGGAACACAAAGGGGTGAAGTGTCATCCCCTCTGTGCTGAAATTGGCCAGACAGCAGGCTTTGGATTCTCTGGGAACAAGTTAGGGTGAACTGTCATTCACTCTGTGCTTGAAGCAACCAGATGGCAAGCTCCAGATGGTCTGATAACCCAAGAGGGCCATGTGTCACTCACTCTGTGCAAGAAGCAGTCAGGTGGCAGATTCAGATGGTCTGACAACTCTGCCTTGGACAGTGTCAGATGACAGGCTCCAGAAGATCTGGGTACCTGCTGAGGCTACTTGTCACTCACTCTGTGTTGGAAGTGACCAGAAGGCAGGCTCGAGATGGTCTGAGAATGCTACAGGGCAAACTGTCATTCAATCTGCCCCCGAAGGGGCCAGATGGCAGATTCTGATGGACCGGAAACCCTGCATTAGAAGCCAACAGATGGCAGGCTCCAGATGGTCTAGGAATATCCCAAGGCTACCTGTCACAAACTCTGCATTGTAAGGGGGCAGATGGTGGGCTCCAGATGGTCTGGGGACCAGCGAGGCAACCTGTCAGTTACTCCGCACTGGAATCAGCCAGTTGGCAGGCTCAAGTTGGTCTGGGAACCCACAAGGAAAAACTGTCACTCACTCTAGGCCTGAAATTGCCACATGGCAGGCACCTGATGGTCTGGGAACCCAGGAGGGTGACCTGTCACTCACTCTGCACCACAAGTGGACACATCACAGACTCTGATGTTCTGGGAACCTGCCAAGGTGTCCTGTCACTCACTCAGTNGGGAGACCTGTTACTCACTCTGTGTCAGAAGCAGCCAAATGGCAGACTCTGATGATCTGGGAACCCATCAAGTTGACTTGTCATTCACTTCATCTGGGAAGCAGCCAGATGGGAGACTCTGATGTCTGGGAACACAAAGGGGTGAAGTGTCATCCCCTCTGTGCTGAAATTGGCCAGACAGCAGGCTTTGGATTCTCTGGGAACAAGTTAGGGTGAACTGTCATTCACTCTGTGCTTGAAGCAACCAGATGGCAAGCTCCAGATGGTCTGAGAACCCAAGAGGGCCATGTGTCACTCACTCTGTGCAAGAAGCAGTCAGGTGGCAGATTCAGATGGTCTGACAACTCTGCCTTGGACAGTGTCAGATGACAGGCTCCAGAAGATCTGGGTACCTGCTGAGGCTACTTGTCACTCACTCTGTGTTGGAAGTGACCAGAAGGCAGGCTCGAGATGGTCTGAGAATGCTACAGGGCAAACTGTCATTCAATCTGCCCCCGAAGGGGCCAGATGGCAGATTCTGATGGACCGGAAACCCTGCATTAGAAGCCAACAGATGGCAGGCTCCAGATGGTCTAGGAATATCCCAAGGCTACCTGTCACAAACTCTGCATTGTAAGGGGGCAGATGGTGGGCTCCAGATGGTCTGGGGACCAGCGAGGCAACCTGTCAGTTACTCCGCACTGGAATCAGCCAGTTGGCAGGCTCAAGTTGGTCTGAGAACCCACAAGGAAAAACTGTCACTCACTCTAGGCCTGAAATTGCCACATGGCAGGCACCTGATGGTCTGGGAACCCAGGAGGGTGACCTGTCACTCACTCTGCACCACAAGTGGACACATCACAGACTCTGATGTTCTGGGAACCTGCCAAGGTGTCCTGTCACTCACTCAGTGCCAGAAGCAGCCAAATAGCAGACTTAGATGGTCCAGGAACTCTGCATGGGAAAATTCAGTTGAAAGGCTCCAGATGTTCTGGGATCATGCCAAGGCTACCTGTCACTCACTCTACTCCACAAATGGCCAGATGGTGGGATCCAGATGGTCTGGAACCTGCAGGGGTAATCTGTCACTCAATCTTCAGTAGAAACAGACAGACGGCAGGCTCCAATGGTCTAGGAACCTGGCAAGCCTACCTGTCACTCACTATGTGTCAGAAGTGGCCACATGACAGACTCTCGTGATGTGGGATCCCAGGAGGGTAACCTGTCATTCACTCTGGGCCAGAAATGGTGACATGGTAGATGCAGATGATCTGGAAACTCTGCCTTGAAAAATGTCAGTTGACAGGCTCCAGATGTTCTGAGAACTGGCCAAGGCTACCTGTCACTCACTCTGTGCCCAAAGGGGCCAGATGGCAGACTCTCCTGGTCCAGAAACTCTGCATTAGAAGCCAACAGATGGCAAGCTCCAGATGGTCTGGGAACCTGCAGGGGCGAACTGTCACTCAATCTGCAGCAGAAGCAGACTGATTGTGGACTCCAATGGTCTGGGAACCTGCCAAGGCTATTTGTCACTCACTTCCAGAACTGGCCAGATGGCAGACTTAGATGGTCTGGAAACTCTGCATAGGAAAAGGTCAGATGGCAGGCCCCAGATTTTCTGGGAACATGCAAAGGCTACCTGTCACTAACTCTACTCTGCAAATGGCCAGATCGTAGGCTCCAGAGAGACTGGGAACCCACCCAGGTTCAACCTACCACTTATTCTGGGCTGGAAGCAGCCAGATGGTAGGCTCCACTAGGTCTGGGAACCCAACGGGGAGACCTGTCACTCGCTCTGTGCCAGAAGCAGCCAGATGGCAGACTCTGATGGTCTGGGAACCTGTCAAGTTGACTTGTCATTCGCTCTACCTCAGAGGCACCCAGATGGGAGGGTCTGATGTCTGAGAACACAAAAGGGTGAAATGCCATTCCCTTTGTGCTTGAATTGGCCAGATGGCAGGCTCCTGATGCTCTGGGAACAAGTTAGGGTGGCCTGTCATTCATGTTTGAAGCAGGCAGATGGCAAGCTTCAGATGGTCTGAGGGCCTACAAGGGCCACCTGTCACTCATGCTGTGCCAGAAGGAGCCAGATGGCAGACTCAGATGGCCCTGAAACTCTGCCTTGGAAAATGTCAGATGATAAGCTCCAGATGTTCTGGGAAGCTTCCAAGGCTACTTTTCACTCACTCTGTGGTGGAAGCAGCCACAAGGCAGGCTTCAGATGACCTGTGAACCCACAAAATTGACCTGTCTCTAACTATGTGCCAGGTGTGGCCAGATGACAGACTCAGATGGTCTGGTGACCCATCAAGGGGACCTGTCACTCACTGTGTGCCAGAAGTGGCTATATGGCAGCTTCCAAATGGTCTGGGAACCCTCGAGGATGAACTGTCACTCACTCTGCCCCAGAAGCAACCGGATGGCAGACTCTGATGGTCTCGGAAATTTCCAAGGCACCCTGTCACTCATTCTGCACTGCAAGCAGCCAGATAGTAGGCTCCAATGGTCTGAGAACCCATGAGGTCAACTATCACTCTGTGCCAGAAGTGGCCAGATGGCAGACTCTGATAGTGTGGAAACTCTGTGCTGGAGGGCAGCTGATGGTAGGCTCCAGAAGGTTTGGGATCCCAGGAAGGTGACCTTTCACTCATTCTGTTAGAAGCAGGTCAGAAAGAGTTAATCAGAAAGGAGGAGTTAACCATAAAATTGAGTTAGTTAAAGCAAGCCTCTGAAGTGAGTTTGGTCCCCATGTTTGCACCCTCTGTCCTTGACCACAGTTGTTTCCAGGACTACCCCTCCTCTCTGACTACAACTGCAAGAGTACATTTCCTGGTACTCTGCTCCTGAGTTCCCAGTTCCCAGAAGTCAGAATGAACTTTCCCAAGTCCTAGAGGGAGTGCTTCCCACCACCTAAGGAGAGCATTAACTCCCAAAGAGGCTTCGCACTGCTAAACACAACCAATCAGTTTAAAGATCACCATTGCTTGCTTTGTTTCAATAGCCTTGTAAATGTGTTTCTATAATGTGACAAAATTCCTCTGGTTTGTGGTTTTTGTTTTTAAAAGCTCTCTGTACCAAACAGTTGAGGTAGCACTCATCCCTGTGTGGAGTTGGTGCGTCCCTGGTGTGCCAGTTTTTCTCAATTGTCTCCCTGGTACACCAGTTTCCTCAATTGGCTTCTTGGTGCACCAGCTTTTCACAGTGGGTAGAGTGGGAGGGATTAGAAGTGGTCCTAGATTAAGGTGGTGAGTGCAACAGAGTTTGGGCTACTCACACCCAGAGGTGGGAGGCAGAGTCAGGCAGTCTCTGGAGGTCACAGAGGGATGGGTCCAAAGACCAATAAAATACATTTGGTGCCTACTATAGTGTCTTTCCCAATGGAAAACCTTTCCTTTTTTTCCCAAGAGCTAAAATCCATCCTAATTGAGATACTTATTTTTCCCAGCCATGCTCATACATACTACCTTCATATGCATCTCTTGCACACTTGCTCTTTATTCCAAATATTTATAAGCACAACTATTGTCAGGTGGTTATTTTACATGGCTTTTAGACCATATATATGGTACAATATGTTATGTCCCATCTGATGCTCTGCCTCAGAGTGAAGCTGGAGCTCACTCATTGACTGGCCAGAGAGCTCCAGGCTTCTGCCTGGATTCCATCCCCAGTGCTAAGGCTACAGATCTGCACCACTATGCTGGCTTTTATGTGGGTGCAGGGGTTCCAAACTCAGGTCCTCATGTGTGAGCNTGAGTGTTTTTTGTTATGATTCATAAGTGCTTTTTTTTTATTTGTATGTTCTTGGGGCTTCCATCGCAAAGGTTCATGCCTTTCCTCTTTGAGTTCTTGAGATTTTTTGTCTGTGTTTCTTTAAGTTCTTTGAAACCATTTTTATGTATGTTCTTTTAAATCCTGCATCTTGAGCTTCCTAATGGCAGTTCTCATTATTGCCCATTTCTGTAGGATTAATGGAGTTTTATTGGGGATAGGTATTCTCTTGGTTTTCATATTTTGGGGGGTGCACTACTGTTTGGGCATATGGGTGTTATTGTTGGTTATAGATCCAGTAGGAACTTCTACTCTGCTTTTAAAATTTTAATTTGGCTCTGTTATGATGCTTTTGTGTAGCTTGTTGCTTTTTGCACAATTGGAAACTAAAAATGGTGTATGTTTCATGTTCTCGCAGGGTAGTATTGAGGGACATTGTGGTAGTATGCTGTGGTGGTTTGAACGTGAGTTCCCCCATGGCTCTAGTTCTTCAACGTTGTGTCTCATTGGTGGTCGCTGTTTTTGGGAGGTCTTGGGGTGTGTGGCCTGCTGGAGGAAGGTGTGTCACTGGGGGCAGGCGCTAGTAGTTAATTTAACAAGCCTCCTGGGTCTACAGTTGCTCTCTCTCATTCCTCGTCCCACTCTCCTGCACCCCACATCCCTGACCTCAGATTCCTGCCTTCCAGATCCAGTGCCATGGCCTCCCTGCCACAGGATGGACTCTTAATTCCATGGAACACCGTCAATCATAAGCTCAATAAACTCTTCTTTTTATAAGTTCCTTTGGTCATGGTGCTTTATCACAATCAACAGAAAGTGGACTAATTACAGTTATGGTACTCAGGTGGGCTGTTGGCTGTGAAGAACCTGCCATGTGGATGTTTGGAGAAATGTGGTAGACTATTGGAACTATTGGGCTAGAAAAGCTGGTTGACTACTGTAAGCAGAGCTTAAAGGGCCATTCTAGTGGAGGCCTGGAAGCAAGCATGTCAAAAAAATGTGTTCCAGGAAAATAAAGACTTAGGCAGCAATGGGATATTTTGATAAGAGTCTGGCAGCCAGTTTGCCCGCAGCCCAAATGTTGCCATGATGCTAAGTCTGAAAAGCAATTGGACTGATGTTTTGGTGGGGATATTTAAAGACTAGCCTAATGTAGAACATGGTGGCAGGCTTTTAATTGTTGAATATTGTCCAGATCTACAGTGAAGAAGGAGAAAGAATGAGATGCAGAAAGAAAGCAGAATGTACAGTTTGGATCTGATAAATGACTAGGAAGATTAAAGGGTGGCCAAGCTTGTGAAGGAGAGGAGTCCCTTGTCTAAGGAGTACAAGTGATTATAGGAGAGGCCTGGAGATTTATAAGTAAACAAAAGAATCGGTACCTTCACGGCAGGACCACAACCAGCTAATCCTCCAACTTTGTGTCCGAAGGTCTACTAGAAGTTGCAAATGTGTGAATAGGCCAGGGTCCATCCCAAAATTCAGCCAAACTCGGCTAGTTTCATTCACTGTGCTGGTTTTAGAGCATGAAAGTATATCAGATTGAAGGTGGTCATGGTTCTTCACGGTTTCAGAGAGCTGCCAAGGCAGCAGAGTGCAGCAGGGGTGTCCCCGCATAAAGTAGGCCCTGATAGGCCACTGTGTGAAGTTGTGAATGTGAAGTCTGGTTGGCTGAGGGGACCCCAAGAAGACATTCGAGATGCCAGTCCTGTGAGATATTTGCCAAGCAGAGCTGCATTACAGGGAGTGGTTACCAGCCTAAGCAAAGAGATGTGATGTTAAAAGCAAAGCTAGAAGAAGGAGCCATCTAAGCCCTTTGGAAGTCAAAGTCCCAGAAGTTGCATGTGAGCTACAGGACTTGGTGTTGCCCTGCAGGTTTTTTTGGTCTTGTGGTCTGGTATTTCCTCACTATGCCTCAATTTCCTCCTTTTGTAATGAGAATGTGTATTCGGTTCCATTGGTATAGGGAGTATGTGATTTGTCTTTTGCATTTAACAGGAGCTTAAGTTAAGATATTGGCCTGAGTCTCAGAAGAGACTACTTTGACTATGTAGACTTTTGTGAATAGACATTGAAACTGGTAAAGACATATGGGACTTTTAAGGTTGGACTAAACTTTTGCATTATATGGTCAGGAGCCTATGGGGGCCAGGGAGTAGATGTGGTGGTTTGAATGAGTTGTCCCCATAGGCTCTAGGTATTCAGACGTTTGTCTCCAGTTGGTGCGGCTGATTTTGGTAGGTCGTGGGGATGTGAGGGCCGTGCTGGAGGAATGTGCACTGGGGGCAGGCTTAGTGAGTTTTAACAAGCCTCCTTCGTGTCTAGAGTTGCTCTCTCTGCTTCCTGTGCTCTGCTTGCGAGATGTGACCCTCGGCTTCCTGCTCCAGAACCAGCTGCCATGTGACTAATACATGGGCTGATTAGGAAAGTAGGAGAGACGGTCTGTTTCAGACAGATAAGGAACTAGGGAGTTGGCTAGACTGTGATAGGAAGCTAGACCAGAGATCTGAGGCAGAGGATTTGTAGGTTGCCTGGGGTCAAGGTTGACAGGGGACAGGGTGGAGGCAGATGAGAAGAATGGAATAGAGATGCAGAAGCAGTGGGCAGGACAGGTTGGTCTGGCTGGTCAGGAGCCAGGGGAGATAGGACATGGGGCTAGCACCACAGAAGGAACTTGCAGCCTATGCTAGTGTTTAGCTAGTCTGGGTTAGGAGGCTAGTCCAGAGATCTGACACAGAGGAATTATAGTCCTCCTGGGTCCAAGGCTGGCAAGGGACAGGGCCTAAGGAGATGAGAGGAATGCCACATAGAGATTGCAGATTGGCAGTGTGGCAGGTCTGACCTGTCTAAATTTATTTTTTGCAGTTCTTTTTTTAATTTTTTTTTTTTCTCCACAGTTGAATGTATTATCTCATGCAGTTCATGTGCACCCATGTTGGCAATGCCAGCACAGCGGAGGTCAGAAGAGGGTGTCGGATTCCCCTGGAACTGGAGTTCTCCTGGAATTGGAGTTTCAGACAGTTCTCAGCTGACATGTGGGTGCTGGGGATCTAACCCGGGTCCTCTGCAAGAGTGGTTGGCGCACTTAACCACTACGCCATCTCTCCAGTCCCTGTGATTCTTTATAGAGTCTAAATATTAAGGTTCTGTCTGATGTATAGGAAGCAAACATTTTCCCACTTTCTTAGAATTTCAAACATAGGTGCAATGCATTTGATCATATCTGCCCTTCCCTCTCACTTCAACTCCTCCCATGCCTCCCCACATCCACTATCAAATTCATGTCCGCTTATATATAGGCAAAACCTACTGAGTCCAATTAGTGTTGCACTTGGGTGTGGGGCTGTGGTGTTCCCTGTGTCCGTGAGCTGGTCACCAGCCTCTCAGTGTGCATAAGGTCCTTTTGCACGCGCTGAACCACAGGTGGAGGGAGAGAGAGGGAAATGACTCAGTGGTAGACAAACCCAGCAGGTCAAAGAAAGACCTGGGAGATAGACTTCAAAGGGCCAAATAACTCATTTATTGCAAGAGGTTTAGGTCTTATAAAGTAGCTTTAGTGGGCTCCTAGCAAGGATGGGGGTGATACAGCAGAGGAAGTTTATGTGCACTTTTTTTTAAATAGAATTCTTTTATCAAATCTAGACTTTTGTCCCCCCCACATCCCCCCACCCTTACATGCACTTTTTAAAACACCATTTCTTTATGCTATCTGAGAGAGGTGCCATTTGGACCAAGGTGTGCTTTTAGCTTTTAGAAGTGACAAGTTCAAGATGTTACACCCTACTTCAAAAGTCCCTGCGGGATGGGCTATAGGCATCTGATCATCCACCAGGTGAGTGGGGGCGGGCTCCAGGTCCCTGGCCTTTCCAGGTTGTCAGGGCAAAGGCAGCTTGCTTACTGCTCAGCCAATATAGAATATCAGGCCCCACACTTGGGTGTATGGCTGACCACTTGGACGTGGGCAATTTGTCAAAGGGCTTACCCTGACTTTTCTTTCCGTGAGCACCTCTCAACTGCATGTAGCTCCTCATCTAGGGATGGGGCCTTGTGAGCCTTTCCAGCACCCATATGCAGGCTTTACTCAGGAAATAATAGCTATTGAGAATTCTTAAGTACAACATCCTTGTCATGCCCAGAAGTCAATATTTTGCAGCAGCCCTCCCAGGTTCTTAAAATCTTTCTAACCCCTCTTCTGATATGTCACTCTGCACCCTAAGTGGCCAGATGGCAGACTCCAATGGTTTGGAAACTGTGAACTGGAAATGGCCAGATGCCAGTATCCAGATGATCTGAGAACCTTCGAGAGTGACCTGTCACTCATTCTGTGCAGGAAGTGGCCATATCACAGAATCCAATGGTCTGGGTACCCACGAGGGCAACCTGTCACTCACTCTGTGCTGTAATCAGCCAGATTCTAGAGTCTAATGGTCTGGGAAACCACCAAGGCTACCTGCCACTCACTCTGCTCTGCAAATGGCCAGGCAGCAGGCTCCAGATGCTCTGGGAACCCAATAAGTTGACTTGTCATTCACTCCAACTCAGAGGCAGCCAGATGGTAGGCTCCAATGTCAGGGAAAACACAAGAGTGAAGTGTCATTCCCTTTGTGTTGAAGGGGACAGATGGCAAGCCCCAGATGCTCTGGGAACAAGTTAGGGTGACCAGTCATTCACTCTGTGCTTGAAGCAGCCAAATGGCAAGCTCCAGATGGTCTGAGGTCCTGTGAAGGCCAGCTGTCACTCACTCTGTGACAGAAGCAGCCAGGTGGCAGACTCAGGTGGTCTGGAAATTCTGCAGTGGAAAAGGTCAGATAGCATGCTCCAGATGTTCTGGGAACCCACCAAGGCTACGTGTCACTCACTCTGCATCAAATGGCCAGAGGGCAGGCTCCAGATAGTCTGGGATCCCACCAGGGTGAAAGGTCACTCACTCTGGGTCAGAAGCCTCCAGATGGCAGGCTCCAGATGGTCTGGAATCTGCATGGGAAAAGGTCAGATGGCAGGCTCCAGATGGTCTGGGATCCCACCAGGGCAAATGGTCACTCACTCTGGGTCAGAAGCCTCCAGATGGCAGGCTCCAGATGGTCTGGAAACTCTGAATGTGAAAAGGTCAGATGGCAGGCTCCAGGTGGTCTGGGAAGCCAACAGGTCAAATTGTCACTCACTCTGTGCCAGAAGCAGCCAGACATCAGACTCAGATGGTCTGGAAACTCTACATCAGAAGCCATCAGACGGCAAGCACCAGATGTTCTGGGAACATAACAGGGAGACCTGATGGTATGGAAGCTGGCCCATGGCAGGTTCCAGATACTTTAGGAATCCTCATGGGTGAACTGTCACTCACTCTGTGCCAGAAGTGGCCAGATGGCAGACTCTGATGTTCTGGGAACCTGCCAAGGGAACCTGTCACTCACTCTGCACTGGAAGCAGCCAGGTGACAGGCTCCAGATGGTCTGGGAACCCAAGAGGGAGACCTGTGGGAGACAAAGAGTGCCTGAAGTGACAGGCTGAAGAGAAATGGCGCTTGGTCTGTAGCCATGGTGTTTGGTCTGTAGCCAAAAGGCGCTGGCTGAAGAACACAATGTGCATGCCTCAGTAACTTTTAAGATGATATGTTATGTTACCTTGTCAACTTCATGAACTTAATATCTTACATAAGAAATTGTATCTATAGACGCAAAACTTATCTATTGACTGGTCCACTACTGTTATATAATCTGTCTGCTGATTGGTTCATTACTGGTATAAATATTCTTGGTTTCAAGGCTGTTGTAGTTAGTAGCATTAGTAGTTAGTAGCATTAGTGGTTAGTAGCATTAGTAGTTGCATGCAATTGTTTTATTTAATAATTTTTTATTAATTTTATTTATTTCTCTATGTGTATGAATGTACTGTCTGCATGCAAGTCTGTGCACATTTGTCATGCAATGCCGCAGATGTCAGAAGAGGGTCTCGGATTCCCCTGGAACTGGAGTTCTCCTGGAATTGGAGTTTCAGACAGTTCTCGGCCGCCATGTGGGTGCTGGGGATCGAACCCGCGTCCTCTGCAAGAGCGGTCGGTGCTCTTAACCACTAGGCCATCTCTCCAGCCCCGCAATTGTTAATAACATTAGGAATAATAAAAGTTAAGAAGTGAATGGTACCATTAAAAGAAACTAAAAAGAACAAGTTAACTGTGTGATTAATTTCCAGTCTGCCCCCAGTGACTCATGCCGCTGTATGGCACAGAGACCTGTCACTCACTCTGTGCCAGAAGCAGCCAGATGGCAGACTCCAACGATCTGGAAACTCTGCTTCAGAATCAGTCAAACAGCAGGTTCCATATGTGATGGGAACCAGGGAAGGGTTGACCTGTCACTCACTCTGTGCAGGAAGTGTCCATATCACAGATCCAGTGCTCTGAGTGCCCAGTACAGTGACCCATTACTCAGTTTGCATTGCAAGGGGCCAGATGGCAGACTCTGGTGGTCTGGAAGCTCTGTGTCAGAAGCAGTACGACAGTAGGCTCCAGATGGTTTGAGAACCAGGAAAGGTGACTTGTCACACTCATTATGTGCCAGGAGCAGCCAGATGGCAGACTCTGGTGGTCTGGAAGCTCTGTGTCAGAAGCAGTACAACAGCAGGCTCCAGATGGTTTGAGAACCAGGAAAGGAGACTTGTCACACTCATTCTGGGCCAGGAGCAGCCAGATGGCAGACTCTGATGGTCTGTAAGCTCTGTGTCAGAAGCAGTACAACAGCAGGCTGCAGATGGCTTGAGAACCAGGAAAGGTGAATTGTCACACTCGTTCTGGGCCAGGAGCAGCCAGATGGCAGACTCTGATGGTCTGGGAACCTGTCAAGTTGACTTGTCATTCACTCCACCTTGAAGGCAGCCAGATGGGAGGTTCTAATGTCTGGGAACACACAAGGGCAAAGTGTCATTCCCTCTGTGTTTGAATTGGCCAGATGGCAGGATCCTGATGCTCTGAGAACAATTAGGGAGACCTGTCATTCACTCTGTACTTGAAGCAGCCAGATGGCAAGCTCCAGATGGTCTGAGAACCTGTGAAGGCCACTTGTCACTCACTCTGTGCCAGAAGCAGCCAGGTGACAGACACAGAAGGTCTGGAAACTCTGCACTGGAAAAGGTCAGATGGCAGGCTCCAGCTGTCCTGGGAACATGCCAAGGCTACCTGTCACTCACTCTGCACCAAAAATGGCCAAATGGCAGGCTGCAGATGGCCTGGGAACCCACCAAGTTGACCTGTCACTTACTGCACAGGAAAGGGCCAGATGGCAGACTCAAATGGTCTGGAAACTGCATGGGAAAAGGTCAGATGGCAGGCTCCATATGTTCCGGGAACCTGCAGGGGCAACCTGTCACTCAATCTGCACCAGAAGCAGACAGTGACATTCTGGGAACTTGCCAAGGCAACGTGTCACTCACTCAGTGCCAGAAGCAGCCAGATGGCAGACATAGAAAGTCTGGAAATGCTGCATGGAAAAAAAAGATCAGATGGCAGGTTCCAGTTGGTTTGGGAACCCCAGAGGTCTACCTGGCACTAACTCTGTGCCAGCAGTGGCCAGATGGCAGACTCAGATAGCCTTGAAACTCTGCCTTGAAAAATGTCAGATGACAGGCTCCAGATGTTCTGGGAAGCCACCAAGGCTACCTGTCACTCACTCTGTGCTGGAAGCAGCCAGAAGGAAGGGTCCAGATAGTCTGGGAACACACCAGGGCAAACTGTCACTCACTGGGAGCTGGATGTGACTAGATGGCAGGCTCTAGATAGTCTGGGATCCTACCAGGGTGAACTGCACTCATGCTGCACTAGAAGTGGCCAGATGGCAGACTCTGATGGTCTGGGAACACACCAAGGCTACCTGTCACTCAGTGCCAGAAATGGACAGATGGCAGACTCAGATGGTCGGGAAACTCTGCATGAGAAAAGGTAAGATGACAGGCTCTGGATGTTCTGGGAATATGCCAAGGCTACCTGTCACTCTGTGCTGGAAGCAGCCAGATGGCAGGCTCCAGATGGTCTGGGAACCCGCCAGGGCAGACCATCACTCACTCTGCCCCTGAAGGGGCCAGGTGGCAGACTCTGATGGTCTGGAAACTCTGCATTAGAAGCCAACAGATGGCGGGCTCCAGATGGTCTGGGAACCTGCAGGGGTGACATGTCACACAATCTGCACCAGAAGCAGACAGATGGAAGACTCTAATGGTCAGGGAACCTGCCAAGCTTACCTGTGCCAGAAGTTGCCACATGGCAGACTCTGATGCTCTGGGAACCCGCCAAGGTGACCTGTAGCTCATTCAGTGTCAGAAGTGGCCAGATGGCAAAATCAGATGGTCTGGAAACTGCATGGGAAAGGATCAGATGGCAGGCTCCAGATGGTCTGGGAACCAGCTAGGGCGACCTGCCACCTACTCTGGGCTGGAAGCGGCCACATGGCAAGCTCCAGATGGTCTGAGAACCTGGGAGGGCCACCTGGCACTCGCTCTGTGCCTGAAGTGGACAGGTGGCAGACTCAGAGGGCCTGGAATCTCTGCCTTAGAAAAGGTCAGATTACCAGCTCCAGATGTTCTGGAAACCTGCCAAGGCCACCTGTCACTCACTCTGGGCTGGAAGCAGCCAGAAGGCAGGCTCCAGATGGTCTGGGAACCCACCAGGGCAAACTGTCACTCACTCTGCTCCCGAAGGGGCCAGATGGCAGACTCTCCTGGTCTGGAAACTGCATTAGAAGCCAACAGATGGCAGGCTGCAGATGGTCTGGGAATCTGCCAGGGCTAACTGTCACTCACTCTGTGCCCAAAGTGGCCAGATGCCAGACTCCAATGATCTGAAAACACTGCATTGGAAGCAAAAAAATGGCAGGCTATGGATGGTCTGTGAAACAGTGAGGGTGACCTGTCACTCACTATCTGGCAGAAGAGGCCAGATGGCAGACTCCAATGATCTGCAAAACTGCAGTGTCCACCTGTCACTCAATCTGCACCAGAAGTGAACAGATGGTGGACTCTGAAGGTCTGCGAACCTGCCAAGGCTACCGTCATTCACTCTGTGTCAGAAATGGCCAGATGACAGACTCTGATGGTGTGGAAACTCTGTGCTGGAGGGCAGCTGATGGCAGGATATAGATGGTTTGGGATCCCAGGAAGGTGACCTTTCACTCATTCTGTTAGGAGCAGGTCAGAAAGAGTTAATCAGAAGGAAGGAGTTAACTGTAAATTGAGTTAGGTAAAGCAAGCCTCTGAAGTAAGTTTGGTTCCCATGGTTACTCCCTCTATCCTTGAGCACAATTGTTCCCAAGAGTACCCCTCCTCTTCTGACCACAACTGCAAGAGTACATTTCCTGCTACTCTGCTCCTGAGTTCCCAGAGGTCAGGATGAACTTTCCCAAGTCCTAAGGGGAGTGCTTCCTACCCACTAAGGAGAGCATTAACTCCCCAAGGGGCTTCACACTGCTAAACACAACCAGTTTAAAGATCATCATTGCTTGCTTTGTTTCAATAGCCTTGTAATTGTGTTTCTATAATGTGACAAAATTCTTCTGGTTTGTGGTTTTTGTCTTTAAAACTACAGGGAGACCCTGTCTCGAAAAAAAAAAAAAAAACTCTCTGTACCCAACCATCGCACTCATCCCTGTGTAGAGTTGGTGTGTCCCTGGTGAGCCAGTTTTTCTCAATTGGCTCCCTGGTGTAACTGTTTCCTCAATTGGCTTCTTGGTGCACCAGCTTTCACAACTGGCCACCCTTTCTTTTGAACAAATTTTGTTCCAAAGACTGAATCCTGGGATTGAGAGATTTTTGTTCAATTTTCAAAGCCAGTAATTCTGTGCCAGAAGCAGCCAGATGGCAGACTCCAGTGGTCTGGGAATCTGCCTAGGCAATCTGTCATTCACCCTGTGTTGGAAGCATCCAGATGGCAGGCTCCAGATGTTCTGGGAACCCACCAAGGAGAACTGTCACCCACTATGTGCTGGAAGCGTCCAGATGACAGACTCCAATGGTCTGGGAATGCATCAAGGGTATCTGCCACTCACTCTGCACAGGATGCAGCCAGATGGCAGACCCTGATGGTCAGGAAATTCTGCACCAGAAGCAGCCAGATGGTATGCTCCAGATGGTCTGGGATTTCACCAGGGCGAACTGTCACTCACTCTGTTCCTGAAGTGGCCAGATGGGAGATTCTGATAGTCTGGAAACTCTGCATTAGAAGCCAACAGATGGCAGGCTCCAGATGGCCTGAGAACCTACAAGAGCAGCTGTCACTCACTCTGTGCCAGAAGCACCAGATGGCAGAGACTGATTGTCCGGAAACTGCACTAGAAGCCAGCTGATGGCAGGCTCCAGATGGATTGAGAACCCGGAATGGTGACTTGTCACTCATTCTGTGTCAGGAGCAGCCAGATGGCAGACTCTGATGGTCTGGGAACCTGCCAAGGTGAACTGTTACTCACCCATTGCCAGAAATGGCCAGATGGCAGGCTCTAGACAGACAAGGAACTGGCCAAGGTGACTTGTCACACACTCTGTGTAGGAAGTTGCCAGATGGCAGGCTCTAGATATTCTGGGAACTCACTATGGTGGCCTGTCACTCACTCCATGCCCAAAGCAGACACATGGCAGGGTCTGGTGTTCTGAAAACCCAATGAGGTGACGTGTCACTCACTCTGCACCAAAAATGGACAGATGACAGGCTCCTGGTGGTCTGGGAACCTAGGAGAGCAACCTGTCACTCTGCACCAGAAGTGGCCACATGGCAGACTCTGATGGTCTGGGAACCTGCCAAGGCAACCTGTCCCTCACTCTGTTGTAGAAGTGGCCAGATGGCAGACTCAGATGGTCTAGGAATTCTGCATGGGAATAGGTCAGATGGCAGGCTCCAGATTTTCTGGGAACTTGCCAAGGCTATCTGTCACTGACTCTACTATGCAAATGGCCAGATAGATGGTAGGCTCCACATGGTCTGGGAACCCAAGAGGGAGACCTATCACTCACTCAGTGCCAGAAGCAGCCAGATGGCAGACTCAGATGGTCTGGAAACTGTATAGGAAAAGGTCCGATGGCAGGCTCTAGATTTTCTGGGATTCCACCAGGGTGAATTGTCACTCACTCTGCCCTGGAAGTGGCCAGGTGGCAGACTCTGATGGTCTGGGAACCCACCAGGGCGACTTGTCACTCACTCTGCCATGGAAGCTGCCAGATGGCAGGCTACAGATCATCTGGGAATCTGTGAGAGTGACCTGTCTGTCACTTACTCTGCTCAGGAAGTAGCCATTTCACAGACTCCAATGGTCTGGGAACTATGAGGGAAACCTGTCACTCACTCAGCATTGTAAGCAGCCAGATGGTAGGCACCAGATGATCTGGGAATCCAACAAGGCTACCCATCACTCATTCTGCTCCACAAGTGGTAGATGGTAGGATCCAGATGGTCTGAGAACACACAAGGACTACTTGCCACTCACTCAGATCTGGAAGTGGCCAGATGGCAGCCTCCAGATTGTGCAGGATCCCCCAGGGTGAACTGTCACTCACTCTGCACTGGAAGTGTCCAGATGGCAGACTCTAATGGTCTGGATATTCTGCACTGGAAAAGACCAGATGGCAGGCTCCAGATGTTTTGGAAACTTGCCAGGGTGAACTGTCACTCTGTGCTGGAAGCGGTCAGATGGCAGGCTCAAGTTGGTCTGGAAACCTGCCAGGGAAAACTGTCACTCACTCTGGGCCAGAAATGACCACATGATAGGCTCCTGATGGTCTGGGAACACAGGAGGGTGACCTGTTACTCACTCTGCACCACAAGTGGCCACATGGCAGACTCTGCCATTCTGGGAACCTGCCAAGGCAACCTGTCACTCAGTGCCAGAAGCGGTCAGATAGCAGACTCAGATGACCTGGAAACTCTGCATGCTAAAGGACAGATGGCAGGCTCCAGATGTTATGGGAACATGCCAAGGCTACATGTCACTCGCTTTACTCTGCAAGTGGCTGGATGGCAGG
This sequence comes from Rhizomys pruinosus, assembly GCA_009823505.1. NCBI lineage: Eukaryota > Metazoa > Chordata > Mammalia > Rodentia > Spalacidae > Rhizomys > Rhizomys pruinosus. Next base: position 89,531 of record VZQC01012168.1, read on the forward strand.
ATCCAGATGGTCTGGGAACCTGTATGGACGACCTGTCACTCAATATGCACCAGAAGCAGAGAGATGTCAGACTCCAATGATCTGAGAACCTGCCAAGCCTACCTTTCATCCATTATGTGCCAGAAGTGGCCACACGGCAGACTCTGATGGTGTGGGATCCCAGAAGGGCTACCTGTCATTCACTCTGACTGGACACAGCCACATGTTAGACTCTGATGATCTGGGAACGTGCCAAAGTGACCTGTCACTCACTCAGTACCAGAAGCGGCAAGATGGCAGACTCAGATGATCTGGAAACTCTGCATGGGAAAAGATGAGATGGCAGGCTCCAATTGTCTGGGAACCCAAGGAGGAGACCTGATACTCACTCTGTGTCAGAAGCAGCCAAATGGCAGACTCTGATGATCTGGGAAACCATCAAGTTGACTTGTCATTCACTTCACCTGGAAAGCAGCCAGATGGGAGACTCTGATGTCTGGGAACACAAAAGGGCGAAGTGTCATTCCCTCTGTGCTTAAATTGGCCAGACAGCAGGCTCCTGATTCTCTGGGAACAAGTTAGTGTGAACTGTCATTCACTCTGTGCTTGAAGCAACCAGATGGCAAGCTCCAGATGGTCTAGAACCCAAGAGGGCCACCTGTCACTTACTCTGTGCCAGAAGCAGCCAGGTGGCACATTCAGATGGTCTGAGACCTCTGCCTTGGACAGTGTCAGATGACAGGCTCCAGAAGTTCTGGGTACTCACTAAGGCTACTTGTCACTCACTCTGTGCTGGAAGTGACCAGAAGGCAGGCTCCAGATGGTCTGAGAATGCTACAGGGCAAATTGTCACTCAATGGCAGATTCTGATAGACTGCAAACCCTGCATTAGAAGACAACAGATGGCAGGCTCCAGATGGTCTAGGAATATCCCAAGGCTACCTGTCACAAACTCTGCATTGTAAGGGGCCAGATGGTGGGCTCCAGATGGTCTGGGGACCAGCGAGGGCAACCTGTCAGTTACTCTGCACTGGAAGCAGCCAGATGGCAGGCTCAAGTTGGTCTGGGAACACACCAGGACAAACTGTCACTCACTCTATGCCAGAAATGGCCACATGGCAGGCACCTGATGATCTGAGAACCCAGGAGGGTGACCTGTTACTCACTCTGCACCACAAGTGGCCACATGACAGATTCTGAAGTTCTGGGAACCTGCCAAGGTGACCTGTCACTCACTCAGTGCCAGAAGCAGCCAAATAGCAGACTTAGATGGTCCAGGAACTCTGCATGGGAAAATTCAGTTGGAAGGCTCCAGATGTTCTGGGATCATGCCAAGGCTATCTGTCACTCACTCTACTCCACAGATGGCCAGATGGAGGGATCCAGATGGTCTGGGAACCTGCAGGGGTAATCTGTCACTCAGTCTTCACTAGAAACTGACAGACGGCAGACTCCAATGGTCTAGGAACCTGCCAAGCCTACCTGTCACTCACTATGTGCCAGAAGTGGCCACATGACAGACTCTGATGGTGTGGGATCCCAGGAGGGCAACCTGTCATTCACTCTGGGCCAGCAATGGTGACATGGTAGATGCAGATGATCTGGAAACTCTGCCTTGAAAAATGTCAGTTGACAGGCTCCAGATGTTCTGAGTACTGGCCAAGGCTACCTGTCACTCACTCTGTGCCCAAAGGGGCCAGATGGCAGACTCTCCTGGTCCAGAAACTCTGCATTAGAAGCCAACAGATGGCAGGCTCCAGATGGTCTGGGAACCTGCAAGGGCGACCTGTCACTCAATCTGCAGCAGAAGCAGACTTATTGTGGACTCCAATGGTCTGGGAACCTGGCAAGGCTACTTGTCACTCACTTCCAGAACTGGCCAGATGGCAGACTTAGATGGTCTGGAAACTCTGCATAGGAAAAAGTCAGATGGAAGGCCCCAGATTCACTGGGAACATGCCAAGGCTACCTGTCACTAACTCTACTCTGCAATTGGCCAGATGGTAGGCTCCAGACAGTCTGGGAACCCACCCAGGGCGACCTGCCACTTACTCTGGGCTGGAAGCAGCCAGATGGTAGGCTCCACTAGGTCTGGGAACCCAACGGGGAGACCTGACACTCACTCTGTGCCAGGAGCAGCCAGATGGCAGACTCTGATGGTCTGGGAACCTGTCAAGTTGACTTGTCATTCGCTCTACCTCAGAAGCAGCCAAATGGGAGGGTCTGATGTCTGGGAACACAAAAGGGTGAAATGTCATTCCCTTTGTGCTTGAATTGGCCAGATGGC